>CM016621.1:132618022-132712864 GCA_005393395.2 Gossypium australe
ATGCCGAATTAGTAGTAAAGTTTAGTAATGCCTCGTGCTCGACTCCGGCAACGGTCTCGGGTAAGGGGTGTTACATTTATTGGTATCAGAGCTTTGGTTTAGACGATTCTCAGAACGAATGTGATGTATAAAATGTCTAGAAATGCATGCCATATAAATCTGTGATAGTGAGATGTGAATGATCCGATCTAACTATTAATTTTTGTTATAGATTGTAAAGATGTCTGATAGACCCGAGGGTGCTGATCATGAAGAGGAAGTTAATAATAGAGTACAGACTTCTGAGCAGGGAACAAGTAATAATGTTCCGATTTCTTTGATGAGAGAGAGAACTTAAAAATTTGATTTACGGGGTATGAATCAGTGGTTTAGTGAAACAATACAAGGAAGAAGTCAGGCACACAACCTCCTCCTCCCCCTACTGTACCACCAGTTACAACCCCAGTTGCTCCTCCTTTAATAGATGAATCTAACAAAAGAACACGATTGAGAAACTCAGAAAGTTTGGAGCTGAAGAATTTAGAGGAAGATCGGACGATGATCCAGTTAAAGCAGAGTATTGGTTAAAAAAGCTTGGAAAGAGTTTTTAAACAGATGATGTGTTCTCCGGAGGATTATTTGAGGTGTGCGGTTTCATTACTGAAAGAAGAAGCATATAATTGGTGGGAAACCATTGAGGCAGTGGTACCTGCAGATAAACTTACTTGGGAATTCTTCCAAAATGAGTTTAAAAAGAAGTATGTGGGAAGGAGATATTTGGATAAGAAGAAGAGGAATTTCTAGATCTTCGATAAGGGAATAAAACAGTGGCCGAATATGAAAGAGAATTTGTGTATCTCAGTAAATATGCTCGGGATGTTGTACCGACAGAGGAAGAAATGTGCATTAGATTTGAAGAAGGGCTTAATGATGAAATCAGAATGATGATAGGAGGCACTGAGATTCGAGAATTTGTGGTTTTGTCTGATCGAGCTCAAAAGATGGAAGAAGTGTATAATAGAAAGATGCAAAGAGATAGAAAAGGCAAAGAAGTATATAAAAGAAGTTTCTCTAGACCAACTTCGACTTTTCCGGCTAAAAAGTTCAGAGATGATTCTAGTCGATCTGTTACAATTCCGGAACGATCGAATAAAAGTAAAACAACTCAAAGAGATGTCGGAGTGACTAATAAACCAGCAGCTAGTACTGGTAGTGTAACAAAATATTCCGAGACCTAGATGCAAAAATTGTGGTAGATTTCATATTGGTGAATGTTGGGGAAGAACCGGAGCTTGTTATAGATGTGGTGGAACTGATCATTTTATTCGGGACTGTCCTCATCATTAAAAGAAAATAAAGAGCTAGCGAGAAACAAACAAATACTCCAGAAAGTAGACGTTCGGGTCAAAGTAGTGCTGAGACTGTTCGTTCGGAATGAGAGATACTGTAACCCGATCAGAAACAAGGGCACCTGCATGTACATATGCTACTCGGGCAAGAGAGGAAGCTTCTGCTCCAGATGTGATAGCTGGTATTTTCCATCTTTTAATGATTCTGTGTATACTTTAATTGATCCTGGATCTACGCATTCATATATTTGCACTGCATTAGTGTCAGAAAAGAAAATGACTGTTGAGTCCACTGATTTTGATATGCAAGTCACTAATCCGTTAGGGCAAAGTGTGTAGTTAATTTAATACGTCGGAAGTGTCCACTGAAAATACAAGGCTGTGAATTCTCTGCTGATTTAATGTTGTTACCTTTCCGAGAATTTGATGTTATTCTTGGCATGGATTGGTTGATTAAACACGATGCCATAGTGAATTGTAGAGAAAAAACGGGTTGATTTAAAATGTCAGACAGGGGAAATAGTTTCAGCTGAGTTTGGAGATAAAAAGGATGATGTCAGAATATTTCAGCCATTACAGCTCAGAAATTGATTCGGAAGGGTAATGAAGCATTTTTAGCCTATATTCTTGATACCCGGGGTTCTGAATTAAAGATGGAACAATTGTCAGTTGTTAATGAGTTTACTGATGTGTTTCCTGAGGAATTACCTGGTTTACCCCCAGATCGTGAGGTTGAATTTGTAATTGATGTAATTCCGGGTACAGCTCCGATATCAATAGCACCGTATAGAATGGCACCAGCTGAGTTAAAAGAGTTGAAGACGCAATTGCAAGAGTTATTGGATAAGGGGTTCATCAGACCGAGTACATCACCTTGGGGTGCACCTGTTTTATTGTGAAAAAGAAAGATGGCTCGTTGCGATTGTGTATTGATTACAGACAGCTGAACAAGGTAACAATTAAAAATAAATATCCATTACCTCGTATCGATGATTTATTTGATCAACTGAAAGGTGCTGCTGTGTTTTCAAAGATAGATCTTAGATCTGGGTATTCAACTGAAGGTTAAAGAGTGTGATGTGCCAAAGACTGCTTTTCGAACTCGGTATGGTCACTACGAATTCCTGGTAATGCCTTTTGGTTTAACAAATGCCCCTGCTGCATTTATGGATTTAATGAATCGGATTTTTCAGCCTTATTTGGATAGATTTGTGGTGGTATTTATTGATGACATATTGGTCTATTCAAAGACAGAATTCGAGCATACACAACACTTGAGAATTGTATTACAGACTTTGAGAGAAAAGCAGTTATATGCAAAATTTAGTAAATGTGAGTTTTGGCTTCATGAAGTTGGATTTTGGGTCACATTGTATCAGCTGAAGGAATTCGTGTGGATCCAAGTAAAGTTTCAGCAGTGGTGAATTGGAAAACACCGAAGAATGTAACTGAAGTGAAGTTTTTTCTCGGACTAGCAGGGTATTATCGCCGTTTTGTAAAGAATTTTTCCATGATTGCTTCACCAATGACTCGTTTGTTACAAAAGAATGTTGAGTTTGTATGGTCTGATAAATGTCAACAGAGCTTTGACCAATTGAAGAAAATGTTAACAGAAGCTCCAGTTTTGACTCAACTAGAATCAGGTATACCGTATGTTGTGTACAGTGATGCATCTTTGAATGGGTTGGGTTGTGTGTTAATGCAGTTAGGCAAGGTACTGGCTTATGCTTCGCGGCAATTAAAACCACATGAAAAGAATTACCCTACACATGATCTTGAATTAGCTGCAATTGTTTTTGCTTTAAAAATTTGGAGACACTATTTATATGGTGAGAAGTGTTATATCTATACGGATCATAAAAGTCTAAAATACTTAATGACTCAGAAGGAACTGAACTTAAGACAGAGACGGTGGTTAGAGTTGCTGAAAGATTATGATTTGGTTATTGACTATCATCCAGGGAAAGCTAATGTAGTTGCTGATGCACTTAGTCGAAAGTCATCATTGTTTGCACTTCGGTTAATGAATGCTCATTTGACTCTTAATAAAGAAGGTGTTGTATTAGCAGAATTGAAAGTGAAACCCATGTTTCTTCAACAAATTCAGAAACTGCAGAATGAAGACCCGAAATTGGTATTTAAACGACAAATGGTTCGAGATAATTTAGATTCAGAGTTCAGCATTGATGATGAAGGTATGTTGCGTTATCATAACAGAATTTGTGTTCCAAACAATTCTGATTTGAAGAATAATATTCTTTCTGAAGCACATAATAGTATGTATTCTATTCATCCGGGCAGTACAAAAATGTACGGTGATTTGAAAAAGATATATTGGTGGCCTGGTATGAAAAGAGAAATTTCAGAATTTGTTGCAAATGTTTGATTTGTCAGCAAGTTAAAGCAGAGCATTAAGTGCCAACGGGTTTATTACAACCCATTATGATTCCTGAATGGAAGTGGGAGCGTGTTACAATGGATTTTGTGTCAGGATTGCCTATGACTCCAAGAAAGAAAGATTCGATATGGGTGATTGTTGATAGATTGACAAAGTCAGCACACTTTATTCCAGTCAGAACAGATTTTTCACTTGAGAAGTTAGCAGAATTGTATGTGTCAGAGATTGTGAGACTACATGGAGTTCCAGTATCTATCATCTCAGACCGGGATCCGAGGTTTACTTCGAGATTTTGGAACAAACTGCAAGAAGCTTTAGGTACCAAATTAAATTTTAGTACAGCGTTTCATCCTCAAACAGATGGACAGTCAGAGCGAGTGATTTAAATTCTAGAAGATATGTTAAGATGTTGTATACTTGAGTTTGGTGACAGTTGGGAAAGGTATTTACCTTTGGCTGAGTTTGCTTACAATAATAGCTATCAGTCTAGTATAAAGATGGCACCGTTTGAAGCTCTTTATGGTAGGAAATGCAAGACTCCATTGTGTTGGTCTGAATTGAGTGAATCAAAAATAGTTGGGGTTGATTTGATTCGAGAAACTGAAGAGAAAGTCCAGTTATTCGAGATAGTTTAAAAGCTGCTTCAGATCGTCAGAAGTCATATGCAGATTTGAAACGAAGAGACATAGAATATGCAGTGGGTGATCGAGTATTTTTAAAAGTTTCACCGTGGAAGAAGGTGTTACGGTTTGGCAGGAAAGGGAAATTGAGTCCGAGATTTATAGGGCCTTATGAAATTGTGGAAAGGGTTGGTCCTGTAGCTTATCGGTTGTTTTTACCTCCGGAACTTGAAAAGATTCACAATGTGTTTCATGTGTCTATGTTAAGGCGGTATAGGTCAGATCCTTCACACGTTATTCCTCATACTGAAATTGAGCTTCAACCAGATATGACTTATTCAGAAGAACCAATAAAGATTTTGGCTCGTGAAGTAAAAGAGTTGCGGAATAAGAAAATACCATTGGTTAAAGTATTATGGCATCGGCATGGTATGGAGGAGGCAACCTGGGAAACAGAGGAGTCAATGAGATCACAGTATCCAAATCTATTTCAGGTAACAAATTTCGAGGACGAAATTTTTAAGGGGGGAGAGTTGTAACGGCCTAATTTTCAGTGGTGTCGGAAACGGTGATATGAGTTCACTAAATCCGACAGGTAAAATTGAGTAAGATAGTAATTTAATATTTATGAGTCAAATGAGAATTTAGAAGAATTTGTGGATTGGTGAATTTGGTGAATTAAAAGAATTTACTAAGTCAAATGGGTCAAAAACAAGGTATCGAGACCTCGAATTTGAAAATCGAGCCATAAATATTTTTAGAAATATTTATGGAGTGTTATTAAGTTAATAATAAAGTTTGGTTGAGAAATTTAAATGTTTGGGTAGTCAATTAAATAAAAAGGACTAAATTGTAACAAATACAAAATTGCTACAAGAATTAAATAGCTCAAGTGTTAAAAGAAAAAGGATTTAAAGAGCAATTAAACCTAAAAGTGAGAAGGTTGGACGGCTAAGGCAAGGGAATCAGCAGGAGATAAGGGAAATGGGGGCAAAATTGGAATTTTTGTGATTTTAATATGTATGATAAAGATAAAATTGAAAAACCTAGAGATATCTTCATATTTTCTCAGCCAAAACGCCATAAAAAGTCTGGAGAAAGCTGGTTTTCATATTTTTACACCATGTGAGTTTGATTCTTGCTTTTTCTTGATAATTTTTATGTTTTTATGACTTTTACAACTAGATCCACTTATAGAATTCATTAGTTTTTGATTTGGTGGGTAAAATTAAAAGTTACCCTTGCTGAGAAATGGAATTTTATGGTGAATTATTATGAAAATTAAATTATAATTTCTTATTAAGGTGGTTTTATTAAGTGATTTTGATAGGAAATGATATTTAGGACCTAATTGTGAAAAAAGTTGTGAATTAGAGGTTGCTGTTGAAATTCAGAATATAAAAGGTTGTGAAATAGTTTTAATGATAGAATAAAGTGTTAATTGAGAAAAATTAGTTCAATTGATGGCTGAATTGAGCAGGGACTAAATTGTAAAAACTGTAAATTTTGGGGTAAAAGTGCAAATTCGAAATTTAAAGAGCATAATTTGTGAAGTGAAATGGAAATGAAATATATGCTAATGAGTGAAAATATTTTACATTATAGATCAAGAAACCAAAGAAGAAAGAGGAAAAGAAAAAGTTGCAGAGTAGTCCCTAAATTTCAAAATCTTCTACAAATCAGCCGGGTAAGTTCATATGGTTGAATTTATATGTTTATTTGTGAAAGATTGAATGATATAATGTGCTGTAAATGTGAATTTGCTGTGGAATTGTGGAAAATATGATAAAATGAAAGAATAAATGGCGGTAATTCAAATTAGGAAAAACGCAGAATTGAGTACGTTCGTGTCGTGACATGTGATGAATTGACGGATAAGACCATGGTTAATCCATGGCAAATGTGAAATGTAGGTATGGTATCATCCATACTGAGTTGTGAAATGTAGGTATGGTATCATCCATACTGAGATATGAAATGTAGGTATGGTATCAACCATACTGAGTTATGAAATGTAGGTATGGTATCATCCATACTGAGATATGAAATGTAGGTATGGTATCAACCATACTGAGTTGTGAAATGTAGGTATGGTATTAACCATACTGAGTTGTGAAACGTGGCACTGAGCAACGACGTACTCAAATTCGTAAGACGTTTCCTAATTTGATAAAAGTAATATAATATGAGTGAATCAAATGTCTCAACTATGAGAAGTATTTTAACAATGGTTGTGAATGGCAGGGAACTTTAGAAAATGTTTTGTTATTGTTTGGAAATATTATGTGTGGTAAGCATTACTTTGAACCTATGAACTTACTAAGCTTCATCAAGCTTACTTGTGTTTGTTTGATATTTTTATGTAGATTGAGTTAAAGAGAAGAGATAGATCGGATCATCACAGCAAAGCTCACTATCCAGATCAATTTCGGTAGCTTTTGTTTTATGTTTGAAGATTTATATGGCATGTATAGAGTTTAAATGAGATGGAGTAAAGATGTTATAAACTAGTTAGCAATATTTTGCAATGAAACAGTTTTTGAATTCCAGCAGTGACGTGATTTTGAAAAATCACCAAAAATAGAAGAAATGGAATTAGAAAGTGAAGGAGATATGAATTGAAATCTCTTTGAGTCTATTTTCATATGAAAGAAATAAAGTAAGCAAAAGAAATGGAAACAATGAGATATTTAAATTTTAGTGAAACTGGTTCTGAATGAATTCGTGATCCCCTGTTCTACCTTTGAAAAATCATTAGAAATTGCACAAAAATGATTGTGGTTTAAAATTTATATGTATGAAATCCTGAATGAGTCTAGTTTCAAATGAGCTAAACAATGAGGTCATCTAAGTTCTGTACAAAGAGTAATTTGATTCGTAGTGAAGAGAGGTCAGAACAGTCAAACAGTAAAACAGGGGAAATTTTAAGAAAAATCTGGTATTTATTGGCCATACCAAAAATTCTGGAAAAATTATAGTAAAAAGATATATAAGTCTAGTTTTAGGGAAAATTAACGGATCTTAATTTGGAGTCCTGTAACTCCAGATATAAATATTTTAGTGACTATGACGCAGATGGGCAGTTTTAAATTTTATGCCGAATTAGTAGTAAAGTTTAGTAATGCCTCGTGCTCGACTCCGGCAACGGTCTCGGGTAAGGGGTGTTACATGAATGGTTTGGGCTATGTGCTGATGCAAGAAGGCAAAGTCATTGCTTATGCTTCGAGGCAGTTAAAGCCGTAAGAAAAGAACTATCTGACACATGACCTTGAATTGGCCGCGATTGTGTTTGCATTGAAGATTTGGCGTCACTATTTATTTGGTGAGAAATGTCATATTTATACTAATCACAAGAGCTTGAAGTACTTGATGATTCAGAAAGAATTGAACTTGCGATAGAGAAGATGGTTAGAATTGTTGAAAGATTATGAACTTGTGATTGATTATCATCCGGGCAAAGCTAATGTTGTTGCTAATGCCTTGAGTCGAAAGTCTTTATGTGCTTTGCAAGCTATGAGTACTCAGATAGATCTATGTGATGATGATTCAGTTTTGGCTGAGTTGAAAGTAAGGCTGATGTTCGTACATCAGATTTGTGATGTCTAGAAAAGTAATGTTGAAATTATGGCTAAACGAGCTCAATGTGATTTGAATTTCGATTCAAAATATCGAGTGGATAGTAATGATTGTTTGAGATTCAGAGATCGGATTTGTGTTCCGAAGAATTCAGAGCTGATTCAACTGATTTTGAATGAAGCTCACAATAGTCGTTTGACTGTTCACTCGGGGAGTACGAAAATGTATAATGATTTGAAACAGTTTTATTGGTGGCACGGTATGAAACGGGGCATCTCTAACTTTGTGTTGAAATGTTTAATATGCCAGCAAGTTAAAGTTGAACATCAGGTTCTGTCCGGTTTGTTACAACCGATTATGATTCTTGAGTGGAAAAGGGAGAGAATCACGATGGACTTTGTGTTGTGATTACCTTTATCTCCGGGAAAGAAAGATGCAACCTGGGTGATAGTTGACAGATTAACGAAATCAGCTCATTTTTTTCGGTGAGAATAGATTATTCACTCGATAGATTTGCTGAATTATATATTGCTAAGATTGTGAGATTGCACGGGGTACCATTATCTATTGTGTCTGACAGAGATCTGAGATTTACCTCGCGATTTTGGAAGAAATTGCAAGAGGCTTTAGGCACAAAATTGCATTTCAGCACTGCATTTTATCCGCAAATGGATGGACAATCCGAGCGGATCATTCAGGTTCTCGAAGATATGTTGAGATGTTGTATTCTTGAATTTGAAAGTACATGGGAGAAGCATTTGTCGTTGATTGAGTTCGCGTACAATAATAGTTTTCAGTCAAGCATTAAAATGGCACCGTATAAGGCTCTTTACGGTCGAAAATGTCAAACTCCATTGTATTGGACTGAGCTGAGTGAGAATAAAATTTACGGGGTTTATTTGATCAAAGAGACTGAGCAAAAAGTGAAAGTGATTCGTGATAGCTTGAAAGCAGCCTCAGATCGTTAGAAGTCTTATGCAGACTTGAAATGGAAGGATATCAAATTTGAAGTTGGTGACAAAGTATTTTTGAAAGTGTCTCCGTGGAAAAGATACTTCGATTTGGCCAAAAAGGCAAGCTGAGTCCGAGGTTCATTAGACCGTATGAGATCATTGAACGAATAGGGCCGGTTGCTTATAGATTGATATTGCCACCCGAGTTAGAAAATATTCATAATGTGTTTCATGTGTCAATGCTTCGACGGTACAGATCTGATCCGTCTCATGTGATTACTCCTACTGAGGTTGAAATTCAGTCAGATTTGTCGTATAGTGAAGAACCGATCCGAATTTTGGCACGAGAGACCAAAGAGTTGAGAAACAAAAGAATTTCCTTAGTGAAAGTGTTGTGGCACAAACACGGAGTAGAAGAGGCTACGTGGGAGCCTGAAGATGCTATGAGAGAGCAATATCCACACCTATTCATTGGTAAGATTTTAGGGGACAAAAATCCCTAAGGGGGGAGATTTGTAACAGCCCGGTTTAGAACCTAGTCGGAACAGTGGTTTCGAGACCAAAAATCTGAGGTCAGAAAAATATTTTAATATTATTTTTTAAGTTTATAATATGTGATTGAGCCTGTGTGAAAGTTTCGCGTGAGAATTTTATTGACTGTGTGTCGAATTGTGAAAAAGAACTTAATCGCATAAAAGGTAAAAGTTGTGTGCTGATTGTTGAAGAGTCTATTTGTCATGGCTTTATAAAGGTGAAGGCCTTATGTAGTAATTAAACCATTTATAAGTTAGTGGATGGGTAATGGACAGTTGTGCCATTAAATGAACAAGTTTTATTTGTTATTAGATAAGGGTAATTTAATGAAAGGTGAATTATTATGTTAATATGATAAAACAACATGAAAATAAAGCATAGTACTCATCTTTTGACCGAAAATACAAGGAAGAAGAAAAGAAAAAGAAGCTAGGTTTCAGCTAGCTTTTGATTTAATTCAAGGTACGTTTTTAATCGGTTTTTAATAATTTCTACGTTTTTGTAATCGTTGCTTTGTGTACTTCAAAACCCATACTTCAATTTTGAAAATTGATGAATATTTTGAAATATGTCATTGATGAATATGTGAGCTTTGTGTTGTTAGTTGGTGGAATATGAAAGCTTAGTGTTGGGTTAACATAGTTTGTATTTGGATTTTTGGTGAAATTGAGTAATTTGGGCTAAATTGAGAAAAGTGTAAATTGAAGGACTAAAATGTGAAATAAATGAAATGTGTGGGCTTGTATTAGCATGGGAAGAATTCGGCTATGCTTGTATGAGTAGAAATTTGGTGTATTTTGTGATTTTGTGAATTAGGGACTAAAATGTCAAAATGTGAAAATGTGAGGACTATTTTGCAAAATACCCTAAAAATGTGTGTGTGGATTAAATTGAATGAATTGGTGATTAAATGGACTGAATTTGAACGTGTATAGACCAAGAAAGGATAGGTTCGGATCGAAATCGAGGCAAAGACAAAGTACTCGATTAATCGACTGTTTCGGTATTTCGACATCCGAGGTAAGTTCGGATATTGTACAGTTGTTAATTTACCTTCTATGTGATGTGAATTGAATGATAGATATTGAATTAGAAATGTAATGAATGAAATTGAGTAACGAGGCACTAAGTGTGCATAATTGAATTGAGACAGAGTTGATTAGCACTGTGTGTGCGAAACGATAGAAGCTACAGCTTATTGATTTAGCATTGTGTGTGTGATACCGACATAAGTTTGGTTTAACGAACTGGCACTAAGTGTGCGATGAAAATTATGTTTCGACTACGAAACTGGCACTAAGTGTGCGGATAAATCAAAAGAATAGCAAGGGTTGATTGAAATGTAAAGTCGTGCGGTTGAGTAACATGATTGGTGAGTAACTAAGAGTTGGCTAAGGTACGTTCGGAACCTATGTGGTTGATGAAACTATAAATGAGTTTATGGAAGGTTAATTTAGTATATTAGCTTTGGATGGTATGGTATGTGTGATTATGAGTTAATCTATGTGATGGATTATTTTTGCATAATGTAATTGTATTAATGAGCAATATGTATTATGTTACGAACTTACTAAGCTCTTAAGCTTACTGTGTGATTTGTTTCTCTATTTTACAATTTCAGAAAAGCTAGCTTGGATCCGGGGATCGTCAGTATTCCTATCACACTATCGGCTAACTATTTTGGTACTTTTGAAGGATGTGTATATTTTAAATATGGCATGTATAGGCTAGTTTTTTTGAAACATGTTTGAGATGTGTAAATAGCCATGTGATGTGGCTAGATAAATGTTGGTAATATGCATGAATGATTATGGTATAAGAAGTATGTTTTGGTATGGCTTGATGGTAATGAAATGGTCTTAAGAATGGTAAATTTATTGATGGATTGATGCCATAGTGATTTAGTGAAATTGTAGATGAATCATGCTTGGTTTTACATGTGAATTGGTTGAGCTATTTAGCATATAAGTTGGTATGCTAGAAATGAGATTGAATTGGGTCGATATGATGAACATTTTGATGTGTTTTTGGTTGCTACTGATACATGGAAAGATGCTTAATTATGCTTGTAGGGATGACCCAAGTGTGGGTGGCATTTTGGCAAATGGCCTATTTTGCATACACGGCCAAGGGACACGGGCGTGTGTCTCTGCCGTGTGGCTCAAGGGCCACTTCGAAGTGTGCTTGGGCAGGTTACACGGGCATGCCTAGTGGCCATGTGACCAAGTCAGTATGTATGCCCTGCTTTGGCACGGCCTGGATACATGGGCATGTCTGGTAGCCGTGTGAGGCACACGGCCTGATCACACGGGCATGTGACCTCTGCAGTGTTGAAATATGTTTAAAATTTTAAAAAATTTTCTAAGTGCTCGGTTCAGTCTCGAACCTCTTCTAATGCATGTTTGAGGTCTCGTAGACCTCAATAAGGGACTATATGATTATAATTGAATATGTTTGATTGATGATTAACTATGTGTTGAGAAATGGATGTGAGATATTTTGAAATGTTCAGAAATGTTTAGTAATGCCTTTTAACCCTAGTCCGGTGACGGTTACGGGTTAGGGGTGTTATAGAAGATCTCCATCCAATTTCCTTAGAAGTTTTATTGGGTTTTTCATGTTTTGTTGTTATTCTTATTTTGAGATGTTTTCCTCTATGAGTATGAACTAAACTCCCTAAATACCTAGGGAAGACGAAACCTATGACGGATCTTATTATTTAATTTTCTGAATTAAATGATAAATACTTGTTCTTGTTTTTGATTATGTGTTCTTAATTCTTACTTTAATATTTTCATAATGTTAATTCAAGTTTGATGTGCTTATTCAGTGGAGCAAAAGTCCCTGTTTAAGAGTAGGTCTAGCATAATTGAGCGGAGTTGATTGCAATCCTAGAAATAGGACGACATAAATATACCGGATTAGAGTCAAATCTAATAAGGGAATCCATAGATCGAGTTAATGCGACAATAGGGGTTTTAATTAGAAAGAGATTTCAATTAATCAACCTAGAGTCAGTTGTTCTTAGTCTCGAAAGAGATATTAACATAAATTAGGGATTTCTATAGATCAAGACAAGTGAATAAATTGTTTAATTCAGAGTCATAATAATAAGTGAAGTCTAGGTGGATTCCTCCTTGGGTATTGTCTTTGTTATTGGTTTATTCGATTACTTTCTTCACTCTCTTTTGCGTTCACAGTTAATTAGCTTAGTTTTAGATTAAAAACAATTCATTTAATTATAGGCTAGATAATAAAAAGATAGTAAATGCTAGTACTTTTAGTCCTCGTGGATACGATATTCCCGACTCATTATAGCTATACTACTATTCAATAGGTGCACTTGTCTTTCTTGTATTTTAGTTAGTTCATGACGTCATCAAAGAGCATATCTTCGAGTGATTTTGTTTTGATTATTATTGATGTATTAGTTATTTTCAAGGAGTTACTTTGCATTCACCTAGATTCTATGTTAGCAAGCCAAAATTGATATATGCTTTGAGGCTTGTCTAGCTTATGTAATGAAAGCTTATTGAGTGCATTCTAATTTGTTCATTGAAGAACGTTTTTGTAAGATAGTATAAACATTAGTGAAGTGTTTAATGCCCAAGTTTTTAAGGGGAGGATTTGGAGGTGAGTGTTCTAGCCTTTAGGTACAAAATTGACATCTTTATACTTGGGGAGTGATAGAGATTGATTCACTTGTTTTATTTGTGATAAAAGATAGTGATATATTACTCACTGAATTAAGCTCCATAGGCGTGCGAAAACCAAACTGCATAAACAAACCTCTGTGTTATTTTGGTTTTGTTTGTACAGTTTTTCAAAGTACTAAGCCGTAATGACTCCATTGAAATTTTCGTTTTGAGCAAATAAGCAACTTAAGGTAGCAACAATTGGTATTAGAGCAAACACTTAATGTATCTAGTAGTGAATCTTGATGATGCTTTTTACTAAAAATGAAAGGTTCGTCGATTACTCGTTCCCCTATTCTTGAGAATGGTAACTATCTTTACTGGAAGGTTAGAATGAAAGCTTACATTAAGTCCATCGATGAAAATGCATGAAAATCTATTCTCACTAGCTGACAAGCTCCTACTGTTGATGCAGATGTAGGTTCCTAAGCCTGAGGTTGAGTGGACAAATGAAGAAGAGAGAGTTGCAAATGCAAAATCTAAGGCCACGTATGCTATAATTGTGGCATTGATATGCAAGACTTCAAGCATATTTCACATTGCATAGTTGCAAAGGAGCATGGAAAATACTTCAAACTAGTCATGAGAGAACTAATATGATCAAACAATCTAAGATGCAGATGCTAACCACCAAATCTGAGACCTTGGGAATGAAATATTCTGAAACAATTAACGAGTTCTACGTCAAGTTGTGTGACCTATCAAATCAGGCTTTTGACCTCGGAGAAGAGTATTCAAACTCTAAACTGGTAAGGAAGGTCTTACGGTCACTATCTGAAAGATTCTTTGTTAAAGTGACTGGCATTGAAGAGGCCAAAGATCTGAAAAGTTTAAAGATTGATGAGACAATAGGATCTCTACAAACTTTTGAGTTAAATCTAGATGAGCCCAAGAAGGTTAAGTCTAAGGGAGAAAGCAATATTGCACTCCAAGTTGCTGACGAAATGCCAATTCCCAATGCATTTACTATAGAAGAACTTCAAGTGCAGATTGCTCTACTTACTCAGAACTTCAATAAGGCTTTTAAGAAGTAAGCTAGGAGGTTCAAGAAGTTTGAGACATCAAAGAACACTCCTAAAAATAAGAGCAAATGTGTTGATATCGAGGAGGAGAATGAGAAAGACAAGAAGAAAGGCATCTAACGTCATGAATGTCTTGGCTATGGACCACTATTTAGAAAGTCAAGCTGCCACCTTAATTCCATTTCTTCACTTGAAAATACACCTTTAAAGTTCTACCTACAAAAATCTCTCACCTCTAAAAGACTTCAAGCTCAAGGCCATTGCTCTTTTTTGTAAAAATCATCTAGAAACCATTAAACATGTCCTTAAAGACTTCCCCATCACACAAGCTTGGTGGTTTGACATTGTGGGAAATAATAATCATTATCTGTCATCGAATAGCGTTGGGGATCGGCACGTATAAATAACAAGAAAGAAGAAATAGATAAAATTGGGCACAAATATTTACATGAAAAAACTCCTCCGATGAAGAGGTTAAAAAATTATAGGCAAAAGAAGACTTCACTAATGAGTAAATAATCAAATAGTACAAGAAGGAAAAATTCTAAAACAAGCCCTAAACCCCGAATACCAAGCTCTCTGGCTAAAACACAAAATTCCCTAAAAGCTCTCTCAAAGTTCTCTTCTTAATGTTCATACAAAATCTTGTGTTGTGTTATTTTTGTTCCTTAAGGTTACTAAAAGCCCTTTTTATAGGCTAAGATTAGAAGGCTAATGATAACTCTTGAAATGAGTTATATTTCATGCCTTTAAACCTAGTCAATTGCTTGTACTTAGGTACATCTAGTAGCATTTTAGGACATTTCACTAGTATTTTTTATTATTGCATGAGGAGCTTGGACTGTGTTTAAATATTAGGTGCTTTTAATGCTTGTGATAGGGTTGTATTTGGTGATTTGGCAGGTGCAGGTTGAGGAACAAGAAATAGAGTGAAGGTTTGTCGGGGCAAAATGTTGGACATTTTATCAGTACAAATGTCGTGGCAATTCCAAGAAAACCAAGTCAACACTCAACGCATATCAATTTCAGCCCAACTATACTTGTACTAGAAAAATATGCCTAAAAAAGATGAGAGAATAATCCCAGGCTGTTGGTTTTTATCCTAGAAAAAATAATTTAAAAAGAGGAGTAGATAATCTTGGGTTGTTGAAAAATGAATTTAAAAAGGAGAAGATAAACTTGAGTTGTTGGATTTACCCTAGAGAAAAAATCTATTAAAAGCCAAAGGAGGAAACCCAAAAAGGCGAACAAGTGTGGAGATCCATAGGCAAAACTAGAGGGTTGCGGTTGAGTAGAGACGAAAAGAGGAAGATGAAGGCAGTCCCTCTCAACCACCACAGGACACTGTGCCACTAGAGTGTGAACTGGACACGCGAAAGTTGTCTTCTCAATGTTCTTCTGTTATTTCTTAACTATTTCTCCGTGAATTGATTTGATGAAAACGATGTTGAATGATATTTTGGTTTAGAATTTTATTTGCCAACCCATGAGCTAAATCTCATAGGGTTGAGATTACATGATGAAACATTTATTTTCTTTAATGGTTGAAGCATAGATATGAATTAATTTACTATTTCATTAAATTATTTTTATTTCTAAATTGTATGCATGCAATCCCTAGACATAGACGACTTTGCAGCATGCCCATAAACTAATTTAATTTTGAACAAGTTGGATTAGTTGGACCGAAATTGAATTATATGAGCAAGTACTTGACAGATTCTTGTAGTAGACTCTAGACATAGAGCAACATTCATACAGAAGGAAACAGTACAGGGTATCATATTAAAGGCCTATAGACACGGGCAAGGTAACTTGAGGTTTTTGCTATCAAAGAAGCAGACCACTTTAGAACTCTTCTGAGCAATAGATTGATTACGATTTTGCCGAGGAGTTTCTGACAGTAAGGGTATATTCTTAGTAATCTCGACCTTCCATATCAACATCGTATATCCCTTATCCCTTGTCGTAGTATCTTTGTCATCGCATCCTTAGTTGTTTATTTGTTCAGTTACATATTACTCATATAATCATTTTCATAATTGCCATTACATTTTTACTCTTGCATTGTCATAACATTTTCAATTATTCATCAGTTACACATTTTGTTCACATTAATATTCCTTTTGTTTACCATTGCATTCTTATCATAATTTTGCTATAACATTAATCTAACTTTATTATAATAACTTTACCATTTGTATACCTAATCGGATCTCTGTGGAGACGATCTCACTTATCACTTTTTTACTTGATTCGACGTGTATACTTGCACAATTCGCATATCATTTTCACATGCGATAGCTAATTTGAATAAAATATCTATGGTATAATCAGAGTTTAACTAAGAGAAGAAACTCGTTTATGTGGGGAACACGTCGGGTCGTTGCAATGTTGTATGTCTCCTCATCGTGATGTCCCGTGTTGCGTCGTCGAGATGTCGTCTCTGTTTTGTCTCAGCTTCGAACGTCTTCGCGTGGTTGCGACGACACTAGTTTTCTCATCGCAATAACGTGTGTAAAATGCGAGATGCACTCCACAAATAGCAATTGGAATGAAGCCCAAAGTGTGGTATCATAAACCAAAAATTCCTTGGTACATGATATTTACCTCTGTCTCTGTGAATTTATTGTAGACCTTTCCTCTATTGGTAGAAACTGCAAATGTTGGCTAAAACTTAATACATATGTCTATCTATGGGAAATACAATTATCTTCTCCCTCAGATGTTTGTAACTTGAGTGACTAGCTTTCTGTTTGTAATGATGCTCCACTTGAACTTTCTTGCTTGATGCCATTGGGACTACTATGTATCGAATAGAGTTGGCAAATGGGCAGGCTCAGGCGAGCTTGGATTGGGCTTATTTCGAACTTCGATTTTATTCTGCTTGGGCTTTCTCAGGTTCGGGTCTGTTACGGGCTCAAATTTTCTTGAACTCGAACCTTTCGGACTCAAATTCGAGGTTGGATCGAGTCGGGTTGGCTTTCATGGATTGAAATAATTTTGAATTTTATAAATTATAAATATTTTAATTTTAAATGTAATAATTCATTTTACTTTTATACGATGCCAACACAATTCAACTTTATCTTATAAAATGCCCAAATTACATATATCTAATAGAGTTCTTTCATATAAAATAATTAAAGTGCTTATTGTATGTAAAATTTATTATTCTATGATATTATATGAATTAACGAAAATATTATATTGACAATCAAATAACTTTTTATCTTTCTTATTAAATTTATAAACCTAATATTTATATTCTAAAATATTTATTCTAAAACTCAAATATATTATACTAAGCTCAAACCCAAATAATATACTCATTATTACCCAAACTCAAAATAAACTAATTGTAGCGCAAATCTCAAGTCCAAAATAAAAAGAAATTAAACCCGATACTCAAATACAATTTGTAAAAGTTAAAGCCAAATTCAAAATCTAATTTAATAAAAATAATATTTTATTAAGATATTAAAATTTTAATAATATTTTATTAAGTTAAAGCCAAATTCAAAATCTAATTTAATAAAAATAATATTTATGTATTACTAGTTATAATTATAAACATATATTTTGATATACTAAATTATACATAACTATTGATACTATATTTTTTATTATAATCTAATAATCTAATAATAATTATATATATTAATATTTAGAAAATATATTATTTAATTATATAAGACTATATCACATACTAGAATAGTAGAGTAGTACATAATATATTAATTATTATTTATTATTACTGGTTGAATAATGCTCTAAATCTCATACTTTGTACATTTGAAAGTTGGTGTTCCTACTATATTATATAATGATATATCATATCATATAGTATATAATATATTAATAGTTTATATATATGAATCAATGATTAAACATTATAATATCATGTAATACTATATCTTTTATTATAATATATAATATAATTATTATTATATAAAATAGTAGTACCTTATATATTAAATATTATCATATATTATTATAATGGTTGAAATATGCTCTAAGTCCCTTTATTTTTCATATATTTAAAAATTAGCTCTCCTATTATATTATATAATGCTATATCATATCATATAGTATATATAAAATATTAATAGTTTATATATATATGCATCAATGATTAAACATTATAATATCATATAATACTATACTTTTCATTATAGTCTATAATATAATAATAATTATATATAATAGTAGTACATTATATATTATTGTTTATTGTTATACTATTTGAAATATGCTCTGAATTTCTATATTTTTCATACATTTAAAAATTAGACCTCCTATAATATAATGTTATATCCATATTACTAGCATCATCCAATATAATGCTAAAAATTTTATTGTTAATGCCCTAATCCATTCAATTATTCATAAATCTTGTTATACAAAACAAACGCAGTGTATGGTGGAGGCAAATTTTGGATGTTGCTCATGTTCGGAACTTTGGAGTATGGATTATTTTATGTAATTGTATTAAATTTTTATTTATATATTGTACGATTTTACAAAATTTTATGAATTTAAAAATATATTTTTTATTAATATATTCTATTTGAAAATTTTATATTTTTATTTTTTAAACAACTTTTAAATTTTCTAATTTATATTTTTTATTTAAAATATATGGTTTAAAATTGAATTTATTAGTAATGCTATTAATTTTGCAAATAAATCATGTTCAGTCGTTTGTGATAAGTATAGCACAAGTTATCATATTGTTAAATTAGTATATTTTGTCATTATATATATTTTATGTTATTATTAAAGTTAAATTTTATAAATTTTAATAATTATTAATTTTATATTTTTATTATACATATATAACTATAGTATTGAAAATATTTTATATTAAATTAATATTTTTAAAAATTTGTTTCACTTTATAATTTAACATAAAAATTTATTATCAATTACTTTTCCTATTCATAAAATTTTAAAATAAATACATTTTCATAAAATAAAATAAAGAATTATTATTTATTCATATTTTTTATTTTAAGTAATATTATAAAAGTACATTAATTATTAATGTTTATTATGATTGTTTAGTTATAAATTTAGGTGTTTTTAGACTTTGGGTTGGATTTATTTCAGACTAGAGCAAGATTGATCTTGGACTCAAAATCTTCTGAATTCGAGTTTTTTTCGAGCTAGGATCTTTACAGGCTCGAATTGAGACGAATGATTTTTCGAATTCAGATCTGTTTTGATATGCTAATGCTCCTTTTATTGATTAAAAAAACATCTTAATTCCAATATCTAAGATAAAATTTCAACAACCTTATATATGAAAAGAAAAATAAATTATGAGATTCCTTTTTTGTTTTGCTTTCATGTTATGTTATGAACAATGGTACATGACAAGATATTCTACAGAACATGTAATTATGTCCAAAAGATACCAAGGAATAATATTCTAAAAAACTCATTTGAGTGGATTCGTCTAATGCGGTCGGCTCCTTGTATGAGCAAGAACTCCCCATTTCTTGAGCAACCACATAGTGAACCGTACCAACTCCGCAACAAACAGAAGCCCCATGAAAATCACCACTATATACACTTCCCTCATTTTCGTCGGACCCATGTAGATCACTGCTATTACGTAAGTTCCCGTCATTGAAATTATGGCCAGCCGTAGTCCTGCTCTCAGAGGGAATCCACTTGTAAGCAGAGATATCATCGCAAGCGATGCAAAGAAACCAATTGCGTTGAACACAATGAACACAGCAAATACTTCAGGGTCATCTGCCATCACAGCTTCTCCAGGCATCATGGTTCTCTTTTGAACTGTGACGGTCTGCGAATTTCGTTTATCCGCATTCCAAAAACCACTCGGAGGGCTGAGAATCGCTTGGTACGTGACCGATGCTATAAGGACTGCCACCACCATTAGTGCATTTTGGATTTCGGTTGATGATTCCGCCACCTCTTTCATTAGTTCCTTCCATAGGTTCCATGAACAAGCAGATTGAACTATGTGCGTGGTGTTTGTGGGTTCCGTTTGAGTTCGGAAATAAGCAGGGTCCCTTGTTATTTCTTGAGCTGTCACAGCCCCAGCTTGCTGAAACATCTGATAAATATGAATATCATGAAAATCACTTCCAGTTTGGAGCAAAAGATCCAGGACATCCTTCGGTGTGAATCCACTGGTGTTTACTGAATTTATGTTAACCCCACAAGCAAGTGCTTCTCCACCGATTAATAGACTTATAATCTGCAAACCAGTATTGATCCATTCCTTACAACACAATCTATATGCTATACATCATATTTAGCTTAACGTAGGCCAAGAAATGAAAAAATTAATAAGAAAAGATGAAAGTAATTGTAACTAGACTTGCCTCATGTTGTCTATTGAAGGTTGCCTGATGTAAAACGGTGTTGCCCTCCGTGTCTTTCCAGTTCAAGATTTCCATCATTTGTAACCTCCTTATCTCCTCAATCAATACCCTTGCAGCTTCAATCTGATTGCTTTTCACAGCCAAATGAAGGGCGGTTTCCCCGCAAGCTGTCACTTGTTTAAGAGACCCGGGGCAAGCCCACACCAGTTCCTTAACAACATCCACTCTCCCTTTTAAAGCCGCGCAATGGAGTGGAACTTTGCCGTCTTTCCCCTTCAAAAGGCATATATCATTTCCAACCTTTATAAGCTCTCTTATCATCTCAATGTGCCCATTTGCTGAAGCGACATGTGTAGGACTAAAACCATTTTCGTTTAGCTCCCTAGTGAATGCCGGCTTTCTGCTCACGATTTCCTTTGTGATTTCCACTTGTCCTGCTAATGCGGATACGTGTAGAGGATTATAGACTGGGTTTAAGGAAACTCGGTCGAGCAGAAATGGATCTTCCTCGAGTAATGAGTGAAATGCAGATATATCTCCACAACGAGCTGCTTCGAACAACCTTGATTCCATTTCTACTTGATCTTGTTGTTGTTACTCTTGACAGCGCTGAAAAATGCAGTATCAGCTTTCCTTGTTCAAGGGAACAATTCTGTATATTTTAGATGATTGAAAATCTTAACCATGAAGCTTGACGGGAAAAGTAAACCGTTGCCCATTGGACTAGGAATGGAATTTTGAAACATAGCCATATTTGGCTTGCAATGCAAGCAAGCAAGCAAAAGAAGTAATTAAGTTGGATATGTTTATTTTTTACTAGTACTTTACTTTTGTTACATGGAAAGCAGCATAAGAGAAGCATGTAGAAATCTGAAAGATTTGATATCCTTATTGTATATTAACGAAAAGAAAGATGGAATCCGAAAACGTTCATCTTCGTCATAATTCTCCTCGCACTGTAAGGCAAAGAATAAATAAGCAGTGGCCTAACAATATATGAAAATGATAGTTCGGCTTTCGGGTGAATTACAAATTTAATCATTTATGTATGGTTTAAATTACGTTTTATTTACTGAATTTTACAAAATTATGATATTATTATTAAAATTATCGATTTTGTGAAAAATATAACGTCGGTAATGACAATATATCGCAAAGAAAAAAATAGAAATAAAAATAAAGAACACACAAAATTTACGTAGAAACCCTTTCGGGAAAAACCACAAGCAGAGGAGAAGAAAAATTCACTATGTCGAATTCGAATCAATTACAAGAGGAATAGACCATATCTATTTATAGGCTTATAAAGCCATATTCAATAGGAGTGTAGTAAGATTAAAACTCCTTATTCTAATCAATATCAAATAGATAGAGTTTAATAAGGTTTAAAAAAACCTTATTTAAAATAAAATAAAAGAAGTGTAATTCTATAGGGATTCTTCTTTTATTTTATTTAAATAAGAATTTGGGTCACTTAATTCTAACAATCTCCACGTTGACACGAATTCTCAATGAACAAGTTCTTCATCGCGAACTCTCAACGAACAAGTTCTCCACCTCTTCCATAAAACCCCTTAAGGGTTTAACTTCAACAATGAACACCAACCAAGTCTAAGCAATGCTCAAACTTGGTTATAGGAAGTGACTTAGTCATCATATCTGCAGGATTTTCATGAGTACTAATTTTGCTCACAACAATATCACCACGAGCAATAACATCACGAACAAAATGATACCGAACATCAATGTGTTTTGTTCTCTCATGAAACATTTGATCTTTTCTAAGGAAGATGGCACTCTGACTGTCACAAAATACTGTACTGATTTGAAGGTCTTCATTGAGCTCACTAAAGAGTCCTTTCAACCAAATAGCTTCTTTACAAGCCTCAGTAATCGCCATGTACTCAGCTTCAGTGGTAGACAAAGCGACTGTAGTTTGCAAAGTAGCTTTCCAACTGATTGCACAACCTCCTATTGTAAAGACATAACCAGTAAGAGATCTTCTTTTATCAAGGTCTCCAGCAAAATCAGCATCAACATACCCAATGACTCCATCTCTAGTTCTTCCAAACTGTAAGCAAACATCTGTAGTACCTCGTAAGTATCTTAAAATCCACTGAACTGCTTTCCAATGTTCTTTACCGGGATTCGCCATGTATCTGCTAACTGCACTGACTGCATATGATAAATCTGGACGTGAACAAACCATAGCATACATGAGAGATCCCACTGCACTAGAGTATGGAATATGTGACATGTACTCAATCTTATCAATCTGATTGTGGAGACAAAGCCGATAAAAGTCTGAAATGGGCTGCTAAAGGAGTACTAACAGGCTTAGCACTCTGCATATTGAACCTGCAAAGAACTTTCTCAATGTACCCCTTCTGACTTAGGTACAATTTACTTTCTTTTCTATCTCTGAGAATCTCCATACCAAGTATCTTATTTGCTGGTCCCAAATCTTTCATCTCAAATTCTTCACTTAGTTGGGCTTTGACCTTTCTTATCTCTCCTTTATCTTTTGCTGCTATCAACATGTCATCAACATAAAGAAGTAGATACACAAAAGAACCATCACTATTTTTCTTAAAGTAAACACAGCTGTCAAAACTACTTCTTTTAAAATCATGAGAAGTCATAAAGGAATCAAACCTCTTGTACCACTGTCTTGGTGACTGTTTCAAACCGTAAAGAGACTTTTTCAGCAAGCAAACATAGTCCTCTTTTTCTGAGACTGTAAAACCCTCTGGTTGTTGCATGTAAATATCTTCCTCAAGTTCTCCATGCAAAAATACAGTTTTTAGATCTAACTGCTCAAGCTCCAAATCATGCATGGCCACAATACCAAGCAAAGCTCGAATCGAACTATGCTTCACAACTGGGGAGAACACATCTGTGAAGTCCACTCCTGGAATTTGACTGTAACCCTTTGCAACAAGCCTTGTTTTATATCTGGATTCTTCAACTCCTGGAGTCCCTTCTTTCTTTTTAAACACCCATTTACAGCGAACAACCTTTTTACCTTTAAGAAGTTTCACAAGATCCCATGTTCTATTTTTGTGGAGTGATTCCATCTCCTCTTGCATAGCACACATCCACTTTTCTGATTCTTCACAGCTAACCGCCTCAGAATAATTAGACGGCTCTTCGTTTGCATCTATATCTTCAGCCACATTTAAAGTATAAGCAACTAGATCAGCCTCGGCATACTTCTTTGGAGGTTTAATTTCTCTTCTAGTTCTGTTTTTGGCAATAGAGTATTATGGTGAAGAAGCAACTCTATTCTCAATTTTTGTACTGGCTTGAGGAGTTGTCTCTGTATTAATCTAATGCTCCACCTGCTTTTGATTTTCTTTATTGGAAGACTCTTTAAGAGATAAGTTAGGTAGCATAGCAGTTTCATCAAAAATAACATCTCTGCTAATCACAACTTTTCTATTTTCAGGACACCATAACTTATACCCTTTTACGCCAGCTTTATAACCAAGAAAAACACATTTAATAGATCTCGGTTCCAATTTTCCATTATCAACATAAGCATACACAGGACACCCAAAGATCTTTAAATCAGAATAATTAACAGGATTACCAGACCATACCTCTTGTGGAGTCTTTTTCTCAATGGCAATGGATGGAGATCGGTTGATCAAAAAACATGCAATAGAGGCTACTTCGGCCCAAAACGACTTTGGTAAGTTGGCATTTGACAACATGCATCGAACCTTCTCCATGATCGTTCTGTTCATTCGTTCTGCAACACCGTTTTGTTGTGGAGTATGACGAACTGTCAAGTGTCTCACGATCCCTTCTGATTTGCACAGTTTATTAAACTCATCAGAACAAAACTCTAAGCCATTGTCTGTGCGGAGGTATTTTATTTGATTTCCTGTCTGTTTTTCAATCATAGCTTTCCAAGACTTAAATGCGGAAAACACATCGCTTTTCTCCTTCAAGAAGAATGTCCAAACTTTTCTAGAAAAATCATCAACAAAAGTTAGCATATAATTAGCTCCACCTCTCGAAGGCACTCTTGATGGCCTCCATAGATCAGAATGAATATACTCCAACGTTCCCTCCGTGTTATGGATTCCTCTGGTGAATCGAACTCTCTTTTGCTTCCCAAAAATACAGTGCTCACAGAACTTCAATTTGCAAATTCCTTGCCCATCAAGAAGTCCTCTTTTGCTCAATTCTGCCATGCCATTCTCACTCATATGCCCTAGGCGCATATGCCAAAGTTTAGTAATATCATCATCTGACAAAGAAGAGGAAGCGACAGCTGCATCACCAATAACAATAAAACCTTGCAAAACATATAACTTGGCAGTCTTTCTCTGCCCTTTCATCACAATGAGGGAACCTTTGGAAATCTTCAAAATCCCACTTTCAGCTATGTATTTGTACCCTTTTGAATCAAGAATACTCAACGAAATTAAATTTCTCTTCAATTCTGGAACATGCCGTACGTCACTAAGTGTTCTGACAACTCCATCAAACATCTTAACTTTAATTGTTCCAACACCTGCGATTTTACACAAAGCATTATTTCCCATCAAAACAACACCCTCAGACACCGTTTCGTAATTTGTAAACCAATCCCGATTGGGACTCATGTGGAAGGTGCAACCTGAATCAAGTATCCACCCCTCGCTCTCTTTAGAATTGATGACAGAAGCGACTAGAAGTTCACCATCACTGTAGTCTTCTACAATATCAGCTTCACCGAAATTTTCTGGTTGTTTTCCCTTTTGATTCGCAGCCTCCCTTTTAATCTTATTCTGTAGCTTATAACACTCAGATTTAATGTGCCCTTTCTTCTCGCAGAAGTTACAAGTTTTACCTCTGTTTGAAGACTTTGATCTACCCTTAGATTTACCGCGAGGATTCTGATCCTGTGTCCTTCCACGATCATCATCAGTATTCCGATCTTGTCTCCCAGAAATAATGAGACCCTCTCCCTGGGAGTCGGGTTTAACCACAAGATGATTCATATTATCATACGAGGTCAAAGAATCATAAACCTCATCAACTGTGAGAGACTCGCGGCTATATAAAATCGTGTCTCTAAAGGTTGAATAAGATGGGGGCAACGAACAAAGTAGAATCAACCCTAGATCTTTCTTATCATACTGAACCTCCATGGCCTCCAAGTTTGAAAGAATTTCTTTAAACACTGTTAAGTGTTGGTGCACAGACGCACCTTCCTCCAAATGATGAGCATAAAGACGTTGCTTCATATGCAACTTGCTAGTTAGAGTTTTCGACATACATATTTGTTCTAGCCTCTTCCATAATGCTGCGGCAGTCTTCTCCTTCATCACATCCTGCAAAATTTTGTTAGATAAATGTAGATGTAACTGTGTTAACGCCTTTCGATCCTTGCGCTTCTTATCTTCCTCCGTCAATGTCGAAGGCATCTTATCTACCCCTAGCAGGGCTTCCTCTAAATTCATCTATGCAAGAACTGCCTACATCTTTATCTGCCACAACGCAAATCTGTTGTTGCGATCCAGCAGCGGAATTTCATACTTTAAAGACGTCATTACCGTGATCGAGATAAAAAAAAAACCCGGAAGCTCTGATACCAATTTCTGAAAAATATAATGTCGGTAATGACAATATATCGCAAAGAAAAAAAAGAAATAGAAATAAAAATAAAGAACACACAAATTTTACGTGGAAACCCTTTCGGGAAAAACCACGGGCAGAGGAGAAGAAAAATTCACTATGTCGAATTTGAATTAATTACAAGAGGAATAGACCATATCTATTTATAAGCTTATAAAGCCATATTCAATAGGAGTGTAGTAAGATTGAAACTCCTTATTCTAATCAATATCAAATAGATAGAGTTTAATAAGGTTTAAAAAAATCTTATTTAAAATAAAATAAAAGAAGTGTAATTCTATAGGGATTCTTCTTTTATTTTATTTAAATAAGAATTTGGGTCACTTAATTCTAACAGATTTATTATTGATAAACCGTAAAAGTAACATATTTTAAGCCTACATTTAGTATGCTTCTGGATGAATTAAGCCTCGATTTATGTAAAAAGGTGCTTTTAATCCTTTGTTTTTATGTTTTATACCCAGGAAAGCACCCGAGGATGAAAAGAACGGAAAACGGGCCCAAAACAGAGTAAATGGGCCATATCACGAAATCCACATGGCCTGGGCCCAAGTCCACACGGCCGTGCCTCATTGATCTACTAGAACACGGCCTAATCATGATCCACACGGCCGTGCCCCATTCAATAGGGTCGAACACGGCCTGGCTACGACTTACAAGGGCGTGTGCCATGGCTGTGTCCCTGTCGCAGGAAAGAGCAATTTCATTCAGATTTGGATACTTAGGGGCGAAGAAACCTATTTCGAAAGCCTATATAAACCCCCTAAGTATTACCTGAAAGAGGGCGGTTAGCTAGGCCAAGAAGCGGAGCCAGAAAGGTCAGATTTGTGGGAATCACTCGAGGATAGCCAGTTGATCCATCTCAAGAAGCCGGAATTCTACTCAAGACGGAGGATCTCTCCTTCAATTCCTTCAGGGAGTTTTAGGGATCTCTTATGTTTTGTTTTATCTTTTCTTTTGAGATGTTCTATTTTATTATTATGAACTAAACCCTTTAGATACCTGAGGGAGATGAAACCTAAGACAGATCTTGTTATTGTTTTCTGAACTATATGATAAATACTTGATTTGTTCTTAATTATGTGTGCTTAATTCTTGTGTTGATATTTCCGGGATATTGATTCAAGTTGGATGTGTTTAGGTGGTGGAGCAAAAGTCCCTGCTTAAGAGTAGATCTAGCATAATTAAGCGGAGTTGATCGCACGCCTAGAGATAGGGTGACGAGATTTTGCCGGATTAGGGTGAAACCTAATATGGGAGTCCATAGATCGAGTTAATGCAATTCTAGAGGTTTTAATTAGAAAGAGATTTCAATTAATCAACCTAGGGTTAGACGTTATTCGCTTCGAGGGAGGGTTTAATATAACTTAGGGAATCTTACGGATCAAGTCAAGTGAATAAATCGTCTGGTTCAGTGTTAGATAACAAGTGAAGTCTAGGTGGATTCTTCCTAAGGGTATCGTCTTAATCAACTGAGTTTTCCCAACAGTATTTTCCCCAATTCATTCTCTTTGTCTTTGCGTCTTTAGTTTAGTTGATAGTTAAATTTAGATTAGATAATCATTCACTTAATTATTAGGCTAAATAATAGAAAGAGAGTTAGTATTAGTACTTTTGGTTCCTTTGGGATTCGATATTCCGGTCTTGCCTAAACTATACTACTGTTCGATAGGTGCGCTTGCCTTAAAATCGTTGTCAGAGTTAGTTTCCAGGTTCGATCATTTTTATTATAAATTTTAAAGCTCTGATTTTGACGATCAAGTTTTTGGCGCCGTTGCCGGGGATCTAAAATATTAAGAAAGCTTAATTTTTATTACTTTAGCCATATTTATTTTTGCAATTAAATTTTATTTTTGTTTTTTTTTTAATTTTCTTTCTTCTTTCTTTTGTCCCTTTCAGGTACCTCTAGTTTATGACTAAAAGGAACCCGACAGGACCTCTACTTTACGACAGTGATATTGAAGGTAACGTTCGTAGAAATCGCAAAGAGATAAGGCGAAGCCTAAACTACATAAACGAATAGCAAGAAGCCAAAATAATTACCACGGAAGAAATGGCTGAGAATAATCCGCCACCTCCAAAGATGGCCGAACATCATGCTCCACCTACACTACAGGAAAACAGACTTTTTGCGGCGCTTTTATAAGAAACGCCGCTAAAAAACATGACTTTTAGCGATGATTTCTTAAAAACGCCGCTAAAAGTCGTGATCTTTAGTGGCGCTTTTACAAAAGCGCCACTAAAGGTCAAAAAAATTAAAAAATTATAAAAAGAGCAGATATCAAAGAGAAGCATGCAATAAAATCAGCACTATTATCACAGCACGCAAATAAGTGTTAATAGGATAACAGTTTATATACAAAGAAGCACGTGCCAAAATGCACCAGAAGCAAGATAATATAAAATCTGCCATCAAATCCTCAAAACATCTACTAGATGCAATGGACATATGACTTCCCAAAAAAATATTTAACAAACAAATAGAAACTCAACCAAATACATAAGACCAAAAATGCCTGATCCACCACCTATAAAGACAGCAAAATCATTATGGTCAGAAGCGTAAAAAAAAGTGCTCCCAAAACATTCAATGATAATATTCAAGATAAAACTTTTCTTACTCATTTTTGTCTGACCAAGATTACTAAAGCTGAATGCTCCAGAAGTCTGAGCTGGCTGGAAAGGTGAAGCAAAAGAGGGCTGCAGCAACAATGGGTCAAACCAATAACTTAAGGCTCAGAAACAGGTAACAGAGCATGCACATTTATGCAAAGACTCTTGCATAAAACTAGAGAGTATTATAGCAAATTAAAGCCAGAAAAACTCCTAAAATCATAAAAAATTTTGCCCACAATTTTTTTTCATAAAAAATCTGAAACACATTATAATCAACAAATAGTCATAAGGATATTTAGTCAAATCAACATGACCCCTTGCCTTTAGATATGCAACAGTTATCTGTATGAACATATCAACTATGGCTCTTCATTCAATAAAATAACACATATTTGAAGACAAAAAAACTACAATCAAAACGACTATAACAAGGAAAATAACATAGGTCAGTTGCAACAAGGAAAACGATTAATTGCCATGCCAATTCAAAGGCAAATGCATATAAATCTATAATCAAAACGCGCATAGAAACAATCTTCAGAAAAAAGAAGACACTCATGGCAATCAGATCACCAAACTTGCTAGTGAACTTTGTCCCTATACAGCTCTTCATAAGTCCCAACATTGTGGCACCTATCATTCAAACATAAAAGCTATAATGTGACAACCCAAAGATATTAAAGATGCACATACAGGGGGATAAAAGATTAAAAATTGTTATAAAAAAGTTCCCAAGAGAAACATACGATCTTTGACATCAATAGACATTGCAATCTTGTCAAGCACGACAATAGCATCCTCCAATGCCTTGTTGTATGCTGCAAATGAAAGGATTCTTCATTCAAAGCTAAGTTATGGTTCAAAAGCAGAGGTTAAGAATCTAGCACCGCTTCTAAGTTACATTACCTCGACAAATAACCGTAAGATGATAATTTTTCTCAATAAAGGCTTCTGGAACATGAAGCATCTCACCAGCTGTACCAAAAAGTACACCAAATATAAGTACTAAAGGCAATTGGATCCTAACATGTTAATTAAATCATGGATAAACACATGAACCCATAGCAATTAAAATTCCATTGAGCTTATGAAAATTTTACCAGTTCTTCAAAAAAAAATCTTATAGATAAAAGAATAAAACTGGATAATTAACTACTACGTTAAAAAAATATCAAACATAGCACATAAACAGCATTCTGCTGTATAAAGATATACCAAGAACAATGATAGATGTTGCTCCATCTCCAAATTCTTCATCTTGGGTACGGCTCAATTCAATCATTGACTGTCAAGACCAACTACAAAAAGATAAGAAAGAATGAAAATAACACAAATATAGGCGAAACGGGCATTCACATGCTAAAGCAAATAGATAAGCATGGTGGAATAACATACCTTTGCTGCTGGATGTGCAAGATCTAACTCGCGTAGAATAGCATTTCCATCATTAGTAACAACAATACCTGGTAGAAACCAAAACCATATAAAAAACTTCACTGCTTGTTGAACAAAAGTGCATTTAAAGAGTACTAAAATGTTTTTGGGAAATCCAAAAACAGCTGCACGGAAAATGGCTAAAAAGCATTACCTCCAGAAGCATCAAGGAGCATTTTCAACATGGATCAAGGACCCAATGTTGTTCTGCAATTGAAGAATAAAAGAAACAATATATAAAGAGAAAAAAACCAAATTAAAACCACAAAAGCTAAATTAGAAGAAGCAAAATTAAAGTCGAAGGATGTATGATGGCCTGTTCGGCTGTACAGTGTGTAATGTTTTTACTCTATTTCCTTTCCATCATCTAATGTTCCCTGCACACAAAATTCAACTCACAAGACTTGATAGAAAAAAGGAACATGTCATTTCAATGACATTGGATTTGCTGAAAATCGCCATTATTTATTAACATATTTTACTATTATATTTTAAATTTATCAATATTTTACTATTATATTTTACTATCATTTCAATGACAAGGCAACTTCATCTGAGATCCATTGCTTGGCTGTAGTTCAGATGTAAGAGACAGCTCACAGACAATATAGATAGAAGAATAAAGAACATTAACAAAAATATTTCATGCAAGCAATGACCTAAAAACATCAAACATTTGAAATGCATTATTAAGATGCCATAAAATGCTATTTGGAAATATAAAGAGGAAGATGTGTAATAGCATAGCTGAAACGTGTTAAAATTTACCTTACTAAAAAGTTCTACTATCCATAACTACTATCCCCAAAGAACGCAACTAACACATGTCCCTCTCTCCTTGTCCGCATACAGATGAAGATGCAAATGCTTCGTTAAATATATGCCCAGGCCACCAAGGATGAGATTTCACCTTTCCCCAAACCATATCACCCACTTCAAACCCATAAAACCAGATCTATTAGTATCTAAAACCAGAAAATCTTTCAAATCGTGCTCCATTGGAGAAACCCTAGCTCATTCATCAGAAACTCCTAAGCTCAATTTATTGTCTTCATTACGGCTACCAATAGCTTCATCGGTAGAAACCCTAGCTTTCTCTTCGATTTTATCCAATCGTTTATCAAATTCAGCATTGTCGTTCACAACAGATATCATTCTTTTAATAGCTAAAGCAAAATAAATAAGCAAAGTCAAAGCCCTGTAAAATTCTAGAGCTTAAATGAGATACATGTAACTGATAAACATACCTTTGTTAGAGAACGATTACAGAAGGTGTTCTTCATTTTTTTTCCTGGAAAGTGAGAGAAAATTAGGGAAAAGAGATTTTTTTGGATGGAAATGAAACGGTGAAGATAATAAAAAAAAGACATAGAGAAAGAGGTGTTTTTGGATGGAAAGAAAATCTGGGGATTTTGCGATTTTCCCTTTCTCTACTGCCCTCGTTATAATTTTCCTTTTATTTTACTTTTAGTGGATTGCTCATCTTGTTTGCGGCGTTTTCAACGAAAACACCACTATTGCTCCCCATTTGCGGCTAACACTTAATTTTTTTACAATTTTTATATTAAATTATTGTAATTTTTATATAAATTTTAAGTAATATTTAAAAGAATTAGATAAAATTATAATTTTTATAATTTTTTATGAAACAAAACAAAAACAAAAATAAAAAAATTCCAAAATATGAAAAAAAAAAAAAAAGCTTTAAAATTTTTTTCTCTTTTGTTTATATATTCTTTCAATATTTTAGGAATATTATGTACTTCAATATTTGTATTTGTACTATACATACGTTAGTCGGCAGGTAAGGGTAATGTATTTGTATCCTTTCTTTCATTTTAATACTTATTTTATTTTAGTTAAAGTTCACCTCAATATTTTAAATAAATTAAATTAAATTATTAATTTAAAAAACAAAGTTGAACTGTTATTTTAAACGGAAATAATGACTAAAACTTTTTAAGTTTTTAATCATAACAACTTATATGACAATTTACATGTATTTCATTTTTTTTTAATTTTATAAATTTTTTATTTTTTGAGTTTTACTTTTTCTTTATTTTTTGAATATTTTAAAAATTTTCATCATTTAACAAATCTCAAATAAACCTTAAATCCTAAATCATTTAATATATATAAAGTTTATCTATTTATCTCTTAAATAATTTAAACTATAATCATAATTTCAATATATTAAAATTAATATTATATCTTTTTCAATTATATAAGAAATTATTTAAAATTAATACTATCTCTTTTACGATTATATAAGAAATTGTTTAATATTTTTAGACCATAAAACTCGAACCCTAAACTCTAAACTGCAAACCTTAAACCATAATCCGAGACCAACTTTTTGGGAATTCATGTGGCCAATGTTAGTGTAGTACAAAATATATTTTTTAATAGCTAACACATTAACCATAAATCCCTCATGAGGGATTTCGGTTTCGGGATTTTGGGTCATATAGCTAACCTAAACCCTAAACCCTAAAATCTTAAACTTAAACCATAAACCATAAACTCAGAAACCTAACACATTAACCATTTCCCCCAAACCCCTAACCCTAAACCCTAAACCCATAAACCATAAACCATAAACCCTAACCCATTAACCATTCCCCCTAAACCCCTAACCCTAAACCTTAACCCCTAACCACTAACACTTAAACCTTAATACCGGTAAACACTGAGATATTAAACACTATACAATAAATTCAAACAACAAACTTTAAAACACTAAACCCATACACCAAAATAACAAACCCTAAACCATGAAATTAACATACTAAACATTAAACCCTAATTCAATTTTAATAGCTTAATTTGTAACTTAAATGAAAACTTCTAAATTGTTTAGCTAGCAATTTGTAACTTTTCATAATTAAGTAACTAAAATGAAACTTTCTCATTGCTTATATTACCATGTTTTTTTATCAAGTTGTTGTAAAGAGAACTCAAATCCATTGGTGAAATAAGACAACATATTTATTATTTTGATAGTTTCTCTTCATAATTAATAGATGACCTTTAAAACTTATCATGTATGCATATTCAAATAACATTATTTCTCAACAAACTAAGGGTGTTTCATATATTTTTGTACATAGTCATATTAAAACACCATCAACTGTCCAACCATTTTACTATAACATCACATATTTATACACCCTTTATTATGGACCTTTTTTAGTCATTTTGTGATAATTACAATCCAAACTATGCACATCACCTAAATGGGTTCAAATTATAGAACCATGAGATTATAGATCACAAACAAGCCATATATATCATGTACACCATCATAAAAGTCATCATAGATATTCCCAATATGATCTCGATTTTTAAATATATGATTACCATGTTCACATTTCCACTAGAAGATTCAATACCAGAATAGTGATTTTGTAATATTAGCTAATGCTTTTCACTAATCTACCTTGACTAGAAAAATTAACCATGAATATACATATGACTTATTTCATTTCTAGTCAAAACCACTTCTAGTCCAACCTTATAACATAAAATAAAAAAATTTGTGTAATCATATAGAAAACCTATTTAGCAGTAAAAGTATAATAGAGGCCCTGTACTAAAAGTTGAATTGTATTTTGATGCCTCTACTAAAAAATGGACAAATTAATCTTTGTACATTAGTAGCCATCTAATCTTGTAACATCCAAAAGAAAAAAGTAACCTTTATTGACTTGGAATAATTTTTGGTAAATAGTACTTTATTGAAATGGAACAAGCAACCTTAAATGCTTAAGGTAATTAAATGGTAAAAGTTAGCATAAGATGAGCAAGTGGTAAAGAGGATATGACGCCATGTAGGTTTGCTTGAGGGAAGAGGTTCGAACCTCATATGTAGCATTTTGGAGAGTATTTTTTTTTTTTGTGCTAGGAAGAGTTTGATTTGGTCAAAAGAATACAAATGGTGGAGTAGGTGAATGAGTGAATTGTGGAAAAAAAAAGAAATGGGAGAAAAAGGAATGATGGGGAGTGATTTATGGAAAAAGAAAAAAAAAGTATAATACAAATGGTGGAGTAGGTGAATGAGTGAATTGTGGAAAAAAAAAGAAAGGGGGGATGATATTCGGCTGAAGAGGGGGGTGTTTAGGAATTTTTATCATTTGGTCACTTTTTCTTTACCTAATATTTTGCTTCTTTTGGTTACATTTCCTCCTTGCTGGAAATTTCCTCTTCTTCTATAGTGTTCCTTCTACTCATCTTTTCTCTATTTCATCCAATTCTAGCTAGTACAACTTGAGCCTTGTGTTGCAAATCTCTTCTTGGCCGAGACCCCTACTTCTTTTTCCCTTCTAATCTTCAAGTGGTTGATTCCATTCTTCTCATCTTTCGGTTTCCATTGCGGTGTGTCCCAAAACCGAATAGTGGTTCTTACGTTTTGTTGTTGTTCCGATTCTTTTGATAATCAAAGGGGAGGATCGTTAACATCAGTTGTAGTAAAGGAGCGTGTGGTGGTAGTCAGAAGGCGGGGTTGAATATCGGGACTCCGTAGAGGGAAATCACGTAGTGGTAAGTGATTCAAATGTAAGTATTACGTGGGGTATGAAATCTTTTGGAAATCCGAGGCTAACTTTTGGTTGGTATTGTTCTAGGGTCAACGAAGAGTGGTTCTTTAGGAAATCCAAATCAGGTGTGTAATCTCATACCTCGCTAAATGTTTACATGAAATGTTCTGTGATTCGGTCGAAAGACTGAAAATCCGCAATTCGGCATCTGTGACCACTCGGGCGTATGTATGTTCGAAGTGGTAACCATATTTTGCAATAAAACAGTTTTGGTTAGTAGCAGTGACGTGATTTTGAAAACTCACCAAATATAGTGGAAATGGAATTAGAAAGTGAAGGAGATATGGATTTAAAGTTAATTGAGTCTATTTTCTTATAAAAGAAATAGAGCAAGCAAAGGATTTGTAAATTTTGAGTTTTTTAAACTTTCGTAAGACTGGTTCAGAATGACTATGTGATCCCCTATTCTGACTTGGAAAAATCATTATAAATTGTAAAACAATAATTAGGGGACATGGGTTATATTCTTAGAATCCTTAGTGAGTCTATTTTTATTTGGAGCAAACGAAAACATTATTTGAGTTCTGTACAATGAGATATCAGAGATGTTGTGAAGAGAGGTTAGAACTGTCAAACAGTGAAACAAGGAAAACGTTAATGAATAAACTGTACTAAATGGCTAAGCCAAAAATTCTGGAAAAATTTCAGTAAGAAGATATATGAGTCTAGTTTCAGGGAAAAATTACGGATCTAAATTTCGAGTTTCCTAACTCGAGTTATAGTCAATTTAGTCAACATAACGCAGATGGACAGTTTCGATTTTTATGCCTCAAATTAGTAATTAAGCCTAGGTTGCGAAAATTTCCATCATACCCTTCGAGGGTAAATTATCGAATTACCCTTAGTGGGTACGATTACCGAATTATGAAAACACCCTTACAGACCGAATTACGAAAATGCCCCTAATGGGCCAAATGTGATATGTTGCTATATGGGCAAAAAAAAATTGCTAGATCGTTAAATGGGCCAAATTTTGCTAGATCGTTAAATGGGCCAAAATTTGCTAGATCGTTAAATGGGCAAAATTTGCTAGATCGTTAAATGGGCCAAATTGCTATTTTGACTAATGGGCCAATTTGATAACTTGTAATATGGGCTTTTTGTTGAAATTTACCTTATGAATATATTGTTAAGCATTATATATATATACATGACTGCATGGGTTGGGATAATTGACGAAGAGAAGAAAGGCCTGTTGCCAAAATTTAGTTTTGTGGCTCTGCCACAAATATTTTAAATGGCTTAATGCCTCTAGTTCAGTGACTCTGTCACAATCTAGTTCGGTGGCTCTGCCACAAATATTATAATTGGCTTAATGCCTGCTATTGTTGTGTTGGCGAGGTGGGTTGACTTGATCCCCACAGGTGTGTTGGTTGGTACGGGTGGTGTGTAGCGGATGGAAATTAGGCTTGGTTGGGGATTGCATATCATATGCATTATTTTTTTTATTTGATTTATATATATTGTACATTTGTAAATGGGCTCAAGCCCAATTAAATGCTTAAATGGTTTTGGCCCAATGATCACGGTAAGTGGGTTACACACTGAGTTCTCAGTAACTCACCCTGTGTTTCTTAACCTTCTCAGGTAATTGATGGAGGCTCGGGCCGGGGATGACTTCGTGTGGAGGCCATACTACGAATGATGAGTTATAAAAACTTTGAACTTCTTTTAAGTATTTTTATCTAAGTACTATTTCAATTGCGATGTAATAAGGCCTCTGGTATTATTTTTATGGATTTTTATTCGTAGATGGATTTTAATATGTTTTAGTTACTTAAATGGAGCTGTTTAATTCTTATAAATATTTTCTTAAACTTACGTATAAAAAGGGTTTTTCTTAAATATCACTTACTCGTAAAATTTCCGTGAAAACTCTTTTATAAATTTATTTCAACCAATTATTTAAGTTTTTAACCAATTATTTCTCTGAAAATCAAATTGTAAACTCTCATATTTTAAAATCATGGTTTTCAAATAAATCTCAATTTTTGATAAACTCCGTCTTCAAAATCGTTTTGAAAAAATTGTTTTCATTAAAAGCATTGATGACTGGACGTAAGTTCGAATTGTGTGGCATGCCAAGTCTGGTCTTAACGCATAGGCCAGGTTTGGGGTGTTACAAATCTTCACAATTATGAGTAGAGTTAGTAGTCATCTATAGATGTGACGAATTAAGTAATTGGGGTGGAGTACTTGGGTTGCCATTCTTCTTCACTTAAAAAGATTTTGTGACACTCTAGACAAACTTTTCATTTTCTTCGTTTAAAAAAAAACAAGAAATTGAACAAAGAGTTGTTTATGGTTGCAAATTTTTGTTTAATTTTGGTGTCTTGATAATTTAGCATGAATTGATATTATAGTGTCTAATTATGTAAATATTTGATAATTGTGTGCTTATTTGAATTGTGAATCAACGTGTTAACTTGAAGGGGACGGTTATGAGATTGACATTTTACTAATGCCTATTTACTTGATTGAATTGAATATTATGGTGATTGAACCCGAAAAAGTCGAGAATAGTAAAATATGTACATTTTTTACTATTTTGGGATCCGAAAAAATCTTTTTGCCACCCACCCACATGTGAGTGGCAAAAAGATTTTGACACTTTGATTATTTTTATTTTATTTTGGGATCTATTTATAAAAATAATATTTTTAATTTTTCATTAAGATAATATTTTAATTTTTGGTATTTTTTATATTAGGCTATTATATTATATATATATATATATATATATATATATATATATATGCGCGTGCAATGGGGGGACGTTGAACCCGTGGACTTTTTCATTCTTTTTAATTCTTCTTTATTAAATCTCTAAGCTAAATTTTTCATCTAACATTAGGCTCAGAAATAATTTGGCAGTTAGTCATTAGATCTGAAACCGTACTTAAAAACTCTCATTCTGGTATTTGTTGTCCCATTTAAGAGATACATCATCATCTCTCAAATTTATCTTGACATCAAGTCAAAAAGAGTTCATTAATTTTATGTTAGTAGGTGTACAGTTGGAAGTATCAAGTCAATTATCTATTGTATTCGGTCTATCAAGAACACATTGATGGCTGTCGATTCCACCAATATAAACCTACACCTAGTTGCAAATTTTAGCAGTATAGGGAGTAGGGTCGATCCTACAGAGACTAGTGTTACTAAAAAAATCGTTTATCTCTTGACCAGATTAATGTCTGGGCAATTGTCGTGCCCGCGACGTTTGGGGGGAGTAAAATGTTAAACCTGAAACAGACACAGAAAATAAAAACGTAAAAAGCAACAGATTAAATAAGAAAATAAATTGAAACAGTCTGAAAAGAAATCGATAAAACTAAGCTCAGCCTCAAGCACGGGTTTTTCCGTCTTTGACCCGATCCTCGAAATTAGATGAACTCGTCTTTTCCGATAAGCTAGTTATAGCTACCAAGGACGCCTCGGACACCAACTCTTCCTTGTGTAAATTAGTTATGGAACGTCCTATAACTAACCCTTACCGATCGAACAACCTACGAAACGTTCGTGTTTTAGAACTTCGGCAGCTTTGCGCTCTAGAAGAGCCTAGCTCGAACCAATGCCCTCAAACGTTGGGACATTTAAATCCGGTTACTACTTCCCTTGACGGAACCAAACAGCAATCCCCACTTGGCACGCCAATGTGTTCACAGAAGACCAATTAGACAATCGATCCTTTCGGAATTCCAATTGTATGTCTAGCCGCACTAACTCAAACGATGTCTTTTTTGACTTAGCATGACCTGACTTTGTGAGTTGACGAAGTCATATTCTTAATCCGGAGAAATAATAAGTATCAGAAATTTGGAATCAGATAGCTCGGGTTCGTAACTCACGGGCTTTTTGACGGGGTCAATACCGGCTTAAGGCTGAAAAGGGTTTAGTGTCGCATGATTTCGCTCATGCTTGAAGGTTGTGTTTTGGCTTGGTTTAAAGGATGGTGGAATTTTAGGAAGGAATGGGGGGCTTGGAAAGTAATTAAACCAATTTTGGAAAAACCAACAATTGGATTGGAAAATGGCAGAATGTTGACGTTGGCTTGAAGGAAAAAGAAATCCTATTCTATTTTGCAATAGGAAAAGAGAGAAAAACAACTCCAAATAGGAATAGAAAAAGAGAGAATTTATTGATTGATGCTTTTCCAATTATATTTAACCCCTATTTATACTAATAGATTTACTAAAAATAGGCTTAACTAAATTAATATAAAATCTTAAATAAAAATAAAAATAAAAATAAATAAATAAACTAAAAATAGAATTTTCTATTCTTGGCTTTTTACAAAGTCAAATTGCTTGATGAGTCCTTGGCTTCCTCCATCTTTTTGTTTTGGCCTTATTTCCATGATTTTCTTTCAATTTGGCCCTTTTCAGCATGTTTCCGATCAATTGCGTCCCTAACAAGAATTAAATCATAAAAATGCAAATTAGCAGGGATTAATTTCAAAAATACACTGAATTAAATACAAGAAATCATGCAAAATAATCATGTTATCAAATCCCCCCTACTTAGCTCAAGCTTGCCCTCAAGTATGTTGTTATTTCAAACATTAAAATTAATTCCACAATTTATTAAGAATCGAGCCTATTTTCCACATCCATACTCAATATAGACAACATAGGTAAAAATAATTAAACAAATGCTTAGAACATATAGTTTAATCAACGAAACTAGTGTCATAAAAATAGAAGTATGCGAACTAGATAATTGAATTGAGTTTGAATCCAATAAATTGCAAGGCATTATTAATTAACTGTACTTTAGAAAAATAAACTAGACATGGCCAAACCTTTTTACGCGAACTAGGATGACAACCCAAGCACCCTATCCCGGTTACTCAGTTCAAGCAGCCTTTATTATTGGGCTCTGTTAGCGGAGTGTTATGAAGCCATCGACTCGTCACTCAAACCTTTTTACGCGAAATAAGATAACAACCTAAGCACCTCACCCCAGTTACTCAATCCGATCACATTTTCGAGACTTTCACTCATAACTTGAGCCTTTATTTATTTATTATTTTTTTCTTCTCTTTTTTTTCTTTTTTTTATTTTTTTATATTTTTTTTCCATGCACAAGCAAATATTTTTAAAACTATCAATTCATGAAAATCTAGTTACATACATCAACCTTAAAACACAAGTGACGATTAATCTATATACTTGAGCATTTAAATTCAAAAAAAAAAAAAAAACTTTACCCAATTGTCCAAGTTGACTAAGTATGAGATTAAAGGCTCATCGTCAAAATAAACTGCTGAATGAATTCAATGCAAGATTGAACATATGCAAAAGAGAATCATGTAGCAAAAATCAATCAACCATCTATGCATACTTACTATATTCATCCCCCCTACTTATTCTATGCTTGTCCTCAAGCATGCATCATATAATAGAAAAGAAAAACAGCAGCTCAAATAACAAGTAAAAATGAAAAGTTAAGAGTACTCCTCATGTGTGGCTTCAATGATTTTGTCGATGTTGGGGGTAACGGCTTTGCAGGATACCAAGGATTATGGAGACTTGGTTAAAGTGAACAGATACTATGCACCAGGTAGGATTCCAAAGAAGAGGAGGTGGGTCATTAAGACCGCTTAAGTACCAAGCTCTCCCTAGATCCAATCCTAGACATGCATATACCCATTGCCACACCTTAACCTTATAGCAAAAGGAGGGAAAACGGCGACGGTAGTGTAGTGGCATCGGTGATGGTAGTGCGACAGCGACAGAGATGGTGAAGGCAGCGTGGGTTGGTTGTGGGGGAGAGGGTTTGTTTTGAGGGTGTTTTTGGGTAAGTGTGGATGGGTTTTTTTTAGGTAAATATTTGTCACCAAATTAGCATGTCGTGCCCGCGCCACCACTGTTATCCGACTTTCGGGAAAAATTCATGCTCTCCATTGTTTCCCTGAAAACATCAAAAATTGAACTAAGTAAAAATTTATTTGTCTACACCCTAGATTTACTAAAAATTTAAAATTAAATAAATGAGAAGAAATTTGGGTTGCCTCCCAAAAAGCGCTTTTGTTTAACGTCGTTAGCTCGACGACCTTAAATGTTATCTGTTTGGCTTATTGAGAATTAATTTCTCCATCTTGTGCACTTGGATGTCATTGCAGAAAGGTTTCGACCTTTTTCCATTATCTTTGAAGCCCTTCCCGGGTTCCTTTATCATTAGTGGATTGAGGAGTATTTGAGCTTCTTCGTTCAAGTATGCATTTTTCTCTGTTGGAATACTTGTACGTTCTAAAAATGATTTCAGCTCTAATCTCGAGGCTTTCATGACAGCTTCACGTATTGGTTTTTGAATTATCGATAATTCCTCTTGCTTAACATCAAGATCAGTATTCCTGCAAGGCACAGTTTGTAACTTATCATTGGGATGTCCCATATCATCATAAACATTAAACCTAACCACTTCGCCATCAAATTCCATGGTGAGTGTTCCACTCCAAACGTCAATTTTCGTTCGCGCAGTACTCAAGAATGGTCTTCCAAGCAAAATGTCAGACGAATTAGTTGAGTTATCATCTTTCATATTAATAATGTAGAAATCTGCAGGGAAAAATAATTCGTTAACTTTAACAAGGACGTCTTCAAGTAACCCTTCAGGATAGACGACTGACCTGTCCACCAACTGGATTATTACTCCTGTTTCTTTTAAAGGACCCGCGTTAATCAACTTATAAGTAGAATAAGGCATAACATTAATGGAAGCCCCTAAATCACACATGGCTTTCTTAATGCCTACATTACCTATCTCACAAGAAATAACAAACATACCTTGGTCCTTGTATTTAGGAGGAACTTTCTTTTGCAGAACTGTGGAGACATTTTCTCCTACATTTACTCTTTCGTTCCCTATCAACCTTCTCTTGCTAGTACACAATTCTTTAAGGAATTTCGCATAACGAGGGATTTGTTTGATAGCGTCGAGTAAAGGGATATTTACCTCCACCTTCCTGAATGTCTCGAGGATTTCTTTTTCCTCCTTCTCTTTCTTATCCTTTGCAAGCCTTCCTGGAAAAAGAGGTGGCATCACAATTGGTTTCTGAATTTCCAATTCTGGCCTCGCTGTTGGATCCGAGGTTTGCTTTTCTCGTTTCTTGTCTTGCCCACGACTTTTGGCTGGCACTGTTTCCAGAACCTTTTCGCTACGAATAGTTATTGCACTTACATTCTGTCGAGGATTCGACTCTGTCTGGGAAGGTAATTTACCTTGAGATTCCAAACGATTAACTGCCAACGAGAGTTTACTAACCTGATTAGTCAACTCCTGTATTGATGCGTCTGTCCTCTGTTGATATTTTGCAGCATCGGCAGCAAGTCTTTCCACAATAGCTTCTAGAGATGTGCTCGGCTTGGGTTGCTATTGTGGTGGTTGCAGAGGTCTCGGTTGGTACGATTGATTATATCGGGGATTACCTCCGTAACTCAAGTTTGGGTGATCCTTCCACCCGGGATTGTAGGTGTTGGAGAAAGGATCATAACGTCTTTGAGGAGGTCCCGAAAAACCTCCGACAGCATCAACATGTGCCATTGAATTGTCGTTAAGGATTGGGCACGAATCCGTCGGATGTTCAGATGTAGCGCAAATTCTGCATAGTTGGGTCGGATTCTTTTTCTCTGTAAGCAAACATTGAACAACATTGGTAAGCTTATCCAACTTATCTTCTAAAGATGAAACATTTACCCCATGAACCCGTCTTGTGGGTTCTGAATTTGGCCGATATTGTTGCGAATTCACCGCCATGGTGGATATCAGTTCTCTCGCCCTTTGAGGAGTCATATTGACAAGCGCCCCTCCACTAGCAGCATCGATCATTTTCATTTCCATAGGGAGCAATCCCTCGTAGAAATACTGAAGGAGTGATTGTTCGGTCAACCCGTATTGAGGGCAACTTGCACATAGTTTTTTTGTACCGCTCCCAATAGTCGTAGAGCGATTCATTTTCCATCTGGCGAATCCCCACTATGTCCCTCCGAAGTTCAGCTGCTCGTGATGCTGGGAAGAACCTGTCAAGAAAAACACGAGATAAGTCATCCCACGTTGTGATAGAACCGGGAGGTAAGTAAAATAACCATTCTTTTGCTGTATCAACTAAAGAAAAAGGAAAAGCCCGAAGTTTGATTTCATCTTCGGGTACTCCCTGCGGTTTCATGCTTGAGCAGACCATATGGAATTCTCTCAAGTGGGTGTGTGGATTTTCATTCTTCAGGCCTCGAAAGGTGGGCAAAAGGTGAATCAAGCCTGATTTCAGCTCAAACGGGGTTCCTTCGGTTGGATAATTGATGCATAACGGTGTTTGCTCGTTGGGAGCAGCGGCTAGTTGACGAATAGTTCAGTTCGCCATCCTTAGTGGTTCACCGAGGTTGCCTTTTGCTTCTTTTGTTTCAAGAAGTGGTTCGGTCTCAGTTCCAACCACTTCGACTTGTTTCCCACGTCGAATTGCCTCTGTACGAATTGCTTCGCTCAATCTTTCGACGTTAGATTCTAGGATCCCTTGTCCTAGTTCAGCTTATGCTTTACCTGCGCGTTTAAGAGCTTCTGTCTCCTTTCGTCGCGCTCGCACTGATTTCTCGACTTCTGGGTTGTATTCGAGACTTCTTGATGAAGATCTGGTCATGAAGACGATTAAACAATCGTAAGTGTTGCCAGTCCCCGGCAACGGCGCCAAAATGATGGCTGTCGATTCCACCAATATAAACCTACACCTAGTTGCAAATTTTAGCAGTATAGGGAGTAGGGTCGATCCCACAGAGACTGGTGTTACTAAAAAAATCGTTTATCTCTTGACCAGATTAATGTCTGGGCAATTGTCGTGCCCGCGACGTTTGGGGGGAGTAAAATGTTAAACCTGAAACAGACACAGAAAATAAAAACGTAAAAAGCAACAGATTAAATAAGAAAATAAATTGAAACAGTCTGAAAAGAAATCGATAAAACTAAGCTCACCCTCAAGCACGGGTTTTTCCGTCTTTGACCCGATCCTCGAAATTAGATGAACTCGTCTTTTCCGATAAGCTAGTTATAGCTACCAAGGACGCCTCGGACACCAACTCTTCCTTGTGTAAATTAGTTATGGAACGTCCTATAACTAACCCTTACCGATCGAACAACCTACGAAACGTTCGTGGTTTAGAACTTCGGCAGCTTTGCGTTCTAGAAGAGCCTAGCTCGAACCAATGCCCTCAAACGTTGGGACATTTAAATCCGGTTACTACTTCCCTTGACGGAACCAAACAGCAATCCCCACTTGGCACGCCAATGTGTTCACAGAAGACCAATTAGACAATCGATCCTTTCGGAATTCCAACTGTATGTCTAGCCGCACTAACTCAAACGACGTCTTTTTTGACTTAGCATGACCTGACTTTGTGAGTTGACGAAGTCATACTCTTAATCCGGAGAAATAATAAGTATCGAAAATTTGGAATTAGATAGCTCGGGTTCGTAACTCACGGGCTTTTTGACGGGATCAATACCGGCTTAAGGCTGAAAAAGGTTTAGTGTCGCATGATTTCGCTCATGCTTGAAGGTTGTGTTTTGGCTTGGTTTAAAGGATGATGGAATTTTAGGAAGGAATGGGGGGCTTGGAAAGTAATTAAACCAATTTTGGAAAAACCAACAATTGGATTGGAAAATGGCAGAATGTTGACGTTGGCTTGAAGGAAAAAGAAATCCTATTCTATTTTGCAATAGGAAAAGAGAGAAAAACAACTCCAAATAGGAATAGAAAAAGAGAGAATTTATTGATTGATGCTTTTCCAATTACATTTAACCCCTATTTATACTAATAGATTTACTAAAAATAGGCTTAACTAAATTAATATAAAATCTTAAATAAAAATAAAAATAAAAATAAATAAATAAACTAAAAATAGAATTTTCTATTCTTGGCTTTTTACAAAGTCAAATTGCTTGATGAGTCCTTGGCTTCCTCCATCTTTTTGTTTTGGCCTTATTTCCATGATTTTCTTTCAATTTGGCCCTTTTCAGCATGTTTCCGATCAATTGCGTCCCTAACAATAATTAAATCATAAAAATGCAAATTAGCAGGGATTAATTTCAGAAATACACCGAATTAAATACAAGAAATCATGCAAAATAATCATGTTATCACACATTAAGATGTCCAATTAAGTAGTTAGTTGAATTTCGTCAAGGGAAATAGCAATCAGATCTAAACAACCCGCGTAGTTGAGGTCATTGGTTCAATATGAGCCCTTCTAATTTGCAAAACTACCAAAGAGCTAAATCATGGACATGTGTTTCGTGGTTATTTGGACAGTAAGGGTTAGTTGTTGGGCATTCGCGCAATTAATTTTACTTTTATAGATTTAAATCCCTTGTTTTATTTTTGCACAGATCATCATGGTTGAACTGAACAACAATTGTAAATATTTTAGTTTATATGAGATCGACCCTATTCCCTATACTGCTATTTATTTATTGTTTAAGTGTAATCTTATATTATTTTTGATAGATTCAGCACTCATCACCATCAGTAAAACTAATTTGACAATAATATTACTTCAAAATTATGAATAATTTTAGTTGTAATTTGACAATAAATTAAGGGTCTGTTCTGCCGTGCTTAAAAAAGTATTTCTGGCTCCAAAAGCACTTCTAGAAGAAAAGCACTTTTAGTGTTTAATTACTTTTTTCATCCCTCCAAAACATAGTACTTTCCCTTTTTTCTCTTGGTGCTTAACTACAAATGTGTTAAAATCATTAATTAAAAATAAAAAGTATTTTTTTAAAATACTAATTACAAATATTTAATGGTTATATTTAAATATTTAAATATAGTTTATATATTCTAATTAAATTTTATAAATAATTAATATTTATTGCTTAAAAATATTTAAAATTTATATTTCATATATTAAAATATTAACAAGTTATAATAATTTTTTTTATATTTTTACTAAAATATAATAATATTTACTAATTTGAATATTATTTAAATGCATATTTGTTACTTGATAATAATATGTCTAAAATGGACATTTTATTTCTCAAAAGCACTTTTTGACAGCAATGCTAAACACTCGAATTTTAAACCAAACTTCTCAAAAATATTTTTCAAAAGCATTACCAAACTAGCCCTAAATTAGGAAATGCTAACAAGTTTTTTGTATAAATTTATAGATTCACAATGTATCAAATATAAATTGTTTGTGTAAATTTATACGTGGATGACGTTGTTTACCCTATAAAAAATAGTCTTACATCATAAATGTTTAAGTATGAAATTGATTTATATTTCCGTATCAAAATAACTAAGATTTGATTACCTTAACAACACCGTGAACAATGGATCTATCTTTTATTAGAAAAAATAAATGCAAAACTAAACCAATACGTTTAAGTTAATGTTGAGGCTTCCATGAATTCCAACATCCACTGTGCGGTGACCAGCCAAAGCTCAAAGTTATATTACGAGCAGCATTGGGATACTTGGTCACAGCCGCCTTGAACCTCTTCCAATCGCGGAGGACGGCGGTTAGATCCCTAACCTTTGCATTTATGTGGCGGCAACAATTCGCATGGACCGTCGTTACGGAGCTGACGTCTCGACTGTCCTCACAAAAGCCACTGAAATGCCTCGTCTCTAGGAACCTTACTCGGAGATGCAACTGGGTGACGATCCCTTGTCGAAGTAGGTCTATCAACACATCTTGCTCTTTTTTCCACGTAGAATTGTTGAGTGAATACCAGTTTTCGAACAAAGAGATGGTCCTATTATTTGATCTAATATGGTAGAAGCCTGTGTTGATCAAATTATGCTCGGGTCGTGGATCACCGTAAAATTTATCCACGCTTATTTGAATATCCTCGGTTCCATTTAAGCTTAGCTTCGCAAATGGATTTCGTAGCCACATTACATCTGTGTCCTAATGGAATCAGCAAAATTTATTAACTGAAAGCTATATATATTTTGATTTAAATGGTAATTTACCATCATATTATAACATATTAATATTTTATTAATTTATAAAATATTAATAAATTAACTCAGAATTTTAATTTAGTGGAAGAAACCCTCGGCTTTAAAAAAAAAGACAGAAAGAAAATTAAGTTTAATATTTTATAAAATAACTGTAATTTTAGATTTAGTTCAATCCAATGTGGTTCCTTAAGACCAAATATTGTATATATAATTATATAAATTTTGGTACGTTAATAATTCGTACTTATATTTATATAACCTATTTAATTTTATTTTTGTGTAATTAAAATATTTAAAAGTTTAATAAATTATAAATAAAAAGTAAACCTCGTCGTACAAATGTTAGGCTTATTCATAAAGGCAAACTTGTGTAGTGATGTTGAAGCGGTCAACCAGTAAAGAGATTTCCGCCTAAACTTTTGTGGTTCTATAAATGTTAAAGAACAGTTACGGACCGTTGAGGAAACCATTTTTTCTTTTCCATAATTTAATGAAGGAAAGCATATACATACCGTGAAAATGAAACTGTAGCCGCGCCTCAACACATCCAAAAGGAAAAGAGTTCTTCTCCACATCATCTTTACAAAATCCCGGGACATGTAAACCTTCTCCTCCCCGAAATCCACACCCCCCGTCACCAACCTGTAACAGTGCAACCGCTTGAACATGCACCGATCGTAAGCCGTCTGATCCACCGTAACCAGAAGCAAGTGCTCCAGCAATGCCCTCGTATCTTCCCCCACCCAAAAGCTCTCCAAGAAAAGGTCCAGCATTGTGGTCTCCGCATTAACGCTTTGCTCAACGTAAGCCCTATTGACAACCGCGATTATGACGGTTTTATTCGGCATCGAAGCTTCCTCCAACGCCAAATCAAGCTCATCTTTCACGAGGAACTCTACGCCAGTCTTCAAAAAAAACAAAAAAGAACCAAGAACTGATATTATAGTCTGCACGCACAGACACGCATATAAATATACATGAGAAGAAGTTTATATAAAAATATACTTACATAATTTTTGGGTGAACCGTTGGGTTCATGGAAGGGAAGTAAAGGGTTTGAAGGAGACCATACACATAAGTAGAGAAGGCCAGCAAGAAGGAGAAAAACAATGGCAGAAGTTCCTGGAGATAAGTCCTTTGGGTGTTCCATTGAATGATGGTCCTAAGAGAGAGGAAGAGAGAGGGGGGTTATAATGAAAAGAAAAGAGGTGAGGTGGGTTAAATTTATAATATTGGTAGCATTGTCACACGAAATAGCTGAGGATGGCAGTTTAATTGGTTTTTGGGTATAACTTGTATAGGAATATAATCTACTACTATTCTATGTTATGTTTATGTGAATTAAACTTTGTTTTTGGCGTGGGTTTGGTGTGCTAACCGCGTGATGTTGCCGTGCTGTGTTAAACGAATAGGAAGAGTAGTTTTACATTTTTTTTTCTTTTCAATTTTACTGTGAATATTAAATTTAATTATTAATTTATTAATTTATTGCATATAAATTGTTTAACTGATAATTTTACTAATTTCTTGCTGCAAATAATTAAATTGTTGATTTAACTATAAGATTTAAAAATGTTATCGGATTGAATTTTCGAGACTCTAACTCCTATCAATAAAAGTATATGCAATAATCTCTCTCTCTTTTCTTTTTTTGTAAACTAGAAGATGAAATTAATTAGGTTTAAATGAAAAGTTAGGCACCAAGTTATAGCAATTACCTAACTTAACTTAATTAAGTATTTCTTTACAACTTTTAGTACAAGGCTTGTTGAATTTTTTTGCTGCCATGTTTTCTCTCTCCCTAAGCATGTCAAAAGATTAGGGTTAGGGTATTAAAAGAACACACACAACGAAACTAGAAGGAAGCCCATATTTTCATCATCGAATGCTTGCAGCATAAACTTAAAAGAAAGCTTTATATATATAGTGTTTAGAGTAGCCTTTGAAAGGGTCTCTTAACTAGGTTTGGAAAAGGAGAAGAAGAAAAGAAAAAAGAGAGGGTAATGTCGACAACACAAATGCTTTTCTCTCGTCTTCTTGCCCTAATTGCAGTGTATTTTCATTATATGAATTTGGTACTAAAAGGAATAGTGGGGAAAGTAGTGGGAGTTTGTATGGGAAGTGTTAGAATTTTATGACTTCCTTTTCATAGATTTGGTGGTGGATTTTGGAAGTAGTTGATGTAGAGATGGTGCCCGTTAGTGTTGGTGGGTTAAAGACCTTGAGAGTTCTTAATTTAGGGTTTCATAGCATTAGTGGAGAGATACCAAGTTTGAAACAAAGGGTGATGTTGGATTTGAGTGGTCATCTCGTGAATTTTTGTTTCTTAAAAGAGCTAAAGGACGCCTTTCACTTCTCCAATAGGCGAAGCCCATGACTTTTATGATTAAATGATTGTGTTTTATTTCAAAATGTAATCATAAAAATAATTAAAACTTAGTTTAAAATATTAAAACATTACTCTAAAATATAAATTTAATAGATAACAGTAAGTAAGATCGTATCCATAGAGACTGGTGATAATATTATTTTTTAATAAAAACAAATGATATAAATACATGAAATTAAAAACTAGAATTAAATTTAAATTTTGGCAAAGATAGTGGTAACTAAAATCGAAAGCAAAATCAATGAGATGAAGCTCTAACCAAAAGTAAAATTTTAGTCCGATTTATGAGTTTAATTATTTATACAAAGATAATTTCAGTGTTCTTTAATGAATTAGTTATAGTTGTTAAAAATGAGAAAACCCAATAAGGTATTACCAACTTTGATGTATCGGGTTTAAGTCCCCACCATATGAATTTTCTTTCAGATCTATTATGGAATTAAGTCGTGCATATGCTTTATCTCAAATATATTTTGATTTCAATTTAATTGTACTTTGTACTAATTATTGGTAAAATTAAGATTTGATCCCTTTGAAAATTATATATAATTTAATATAATAGTATAATTTTAATTTAACTCCTTAAACATCTATAATTCAATTATCATATCAAAAATTTTCTAGATCGTGCTTCATGTATCATATCAATTTTGTTAAAATAGATTTAAAAGTAAGAATTCAATCAATAAATGGATCTTATGAGGAAAAAAGAATAATAATTTATATTATCAATTTCGTTGGTGCATGCACTTTACACTGATTGATTTTGATTTTAGTTTAGAGAAATATTAATTGTAATAGCTAATTATATTTGTAACTTTAAAAATAATATGCATTCTTTGTATATAAATTAAGGTGTAATGATTAATTTACTCCCTAATGTTTACTTATTTTGTCACTTTGGCCCTCATACCTTTTTTGGATTATTTTAGCCTTTAACCTTCAAACTTTAGTCAAATTGCTTCTTTTAGACAAAAAATTGACTAAAATTTTAACTGCACTGAAATGGCTACTTGTGACATTCCACATATAATTCATAATAATTCAAATAATAATAATAATATTTTAAAATTGAACAAATTTTAAAAATGTTCATAAAATTTTAGAAAAAATATTCATGGTGAAGTATACATAAATTGTTATGCAAGTTATCACGTCAATGTCATTAAAATTTTAATAGTTTGGTCAATTTTTTTATCTAAAAGAAAATAATTTAACTAAAATTTAAGGGAATGTGATAAAAAAAAATAAGAGCTAAAATGAGAAGAAAAGAAAAGTAAACACACGGACTTCATACATAAATTTATAACAGTGAATGATGTCATCTGTCAACAAATTTTAATGAGGTGAAAGAGCATAATTTATTATGAATGTATAATTTTATATATTCTTAAATTAAAATTTCAAAATTTATATATATTTAAATGGGAAAGAATTGTATGAAGTAAAAATGTCATAATATTCTATATCCCTTATCAATTATTTAATGTTATTTCAGTATTTTTTTTTTATGTAATTGACACATCATTTCGATAATTTTTTAACTTAGATACTGGACATTAAAACCCTAGACCTTTTACCTTGAAACCCTAAACCCTAGACCCTAGACCTTGGACCATAGACCTTAAAACTTGGACACTAGACCCTAGACCAAGGATCAAGGTTTGGGGTCCAGAGTTTAGAGTCTAAGATTTAGGATTCAAGGTCTAGGGTTCGCGTTTAAAGTTTAGGTTCAAGGGTCTATGGTTCAAGGTTTATGATCTAAAGTCTAGTGTTTAGGGTTCTAGGTCTAAGACTCATGGTTCAAGGTCCATGATTTAAGGTTCAGGGTTTATTGTCAAAGGTTCAGGGTATAGATTTAAAAAATTATCAAAATAATGTATCAATTACATGGAAAAAGATGTTGAAATGACATTAAATCATTGATAAGAGATAAAAGATGATGTGGAGTCTCTATGTTATACAATATTTTCTGATATTTAAAAATATTCGAGCTGTAAATGTCTAAATATGAAATTTATTTTTATTTTCGTATCAAAATAACTAAGATTTGATTACATGGAACCACACAAAAACTATTTATTTAAGATTCTAAAAACAATCAAACGCTAATTTCTTATGCCTTTGACAACACAGTGAAACTGGATGTATCAAATTGAATTGATTTTTTTATTAGAAAAAATAAATAAATAAAAACTATATGTTTTAAGTTAATGTTTGAGGTTTCCATGAATTCAAGCATCCATCGTGTCGTGACCACACAAAACTCCTAGTTATATTACGAGCAGCCTTGGGATACTTAGTCAGAGCCGCCTTGAACCTCTTCCAATCACGGAGGACGGCCGTCAAATCCCTAACCTTTGCATTTATGTGGCGGCAACAATTCGCATGGACAGTCGTTACAGCACCAACATCTTTACTGTCTTCACAAAAGCCACTGAAATGTCTCGTCTCCAAGAACCTTACTCGAAGATCCAATTCGGTGACGACCCCATGTCTTAGTAGGTCTAACAACACGTCTTGCTCTTTTTTCCTGGTGGAATTGTCCTTGAGTGAATACCATTTGTCGAACAAAGAGATGGTCTTGTTGTTCGATCTGATGTAATAGAAGCCGGTGTTGATCAAATTATGCTCGGGTCGTCGGCTGCCAAAGTATTTATCAACACTAATCTGGAGATCATCGGTTTCATTCAGGCTTAACTTTGTAAACGGATTCCGTAGCCACACTACATCTGTGTCCTGAGAAAATTTTATTAACATTAAACTTTCTACAAATAGCATATAACCTGGTTTTGATGTCACTTTCAACTTTCACTTCAAAGTTAAAGAAAGAAAAAGCTTATAACCAACTTGCTAGAAAGTAACTTAATCAAAAGTATAGGGGTGGTTCAACTAATATATAATTACAGGGTTTAGTTGATTGATTGGGATATAGGGTTACATTTTTCATGGTTAGTGACCAACATACAACCATACCAGCTTTATACCACGTAGCATATAGTTGATAAATAAAAATACTAATAATGTTAATGATTGGATTAAAATTTTAAATAAAAAATAAAAAATTATATGGAGCAGAAAAAATCCTTAAGGCTATATATATAAAAATTAGGTAAACTAAAAAAATAATCAATTATATTTGCCTCAGATTACATTTTAGTCACTTATGTTTGAAATGTTACGTTTTAGTCACTCATGTTATCGTTTTGTTACGAAGTGGTCACTCTACTGTTAAGCTCCATTACCTCCCTAACGGTAGTCCTACGTGGCAGTCTAAATGAATTTTAAATGCCTACTTAGATGCTGTACGTGGTAGTCCAAATTAAATTTATTTAATTAAAAATATATTTTCATCCCAATAACTAGACATCTAAGTTGACATTTAAAACTCATTTAAACTGTCACATAAGACTGCCGTTAGGGAGGCAACGGACTTTAACGGTGGAGTGACCACTTCGCAACAAAACAATAACATAAGTGACTAAAATATAATTTAAAACAAACAAAAATAACTATTCTATAAACTATTAAAATAGTGTCGGCAGCTGTAGCAATTGTACAATAGAAATATTAAAGTATACATACATGATTGTTATTTGTTAAAATGTGCTTTATTAATAAATTACAAAATGATGACAGGTTAGTTAAATAAGACCTATTCAACAGATAAAATTCTGTAAAATAATTTATATTTTATTTTCAAAAGATGATTATTTCATCCGCACACGATGTAGGTGTATCAATCCTATATACCCTTTTCATGTGATTCAGGGAGTAGCTTGCCTAAACTTTGGGGCGCACCCATTGCTCAATGACCTTCCCCCACGTACCATCAATGGCATTCAATCCTAGAATGCCACATGCTATACCTTGACGTAGCTGTCTTTCACGTTGTATTGGACTTCATTTCATTTTAAAAGTCAAAACCAAATTTCTAATATCTCCTTAATTAAACATTTATATATATATATATTCTCCCGATTGGACCACCTACACTACAACCCCATGGCCACGGACATAGATTCCCAAAATTCCATAAATTTCCAAGCAATGCATGTTGAAAATAAATCATAGTTTGAGAAAATTATTCATATAAAACATAAAAAAATTCTTGGTGGCGGCATATTAAGAATTGGATTACAACTTTCAAAGATTATAACCTCTTTTTCTTTGTTATTAATTAGAATTTTTATCTTCGCCGCCTAATTTTCTATGTCTTTTTTATATGTGCTTTAATTTTTAAACACCTAATATTTATAATATAATTAATTAATTTAAATATTTTATTTTGATTAAAATACTTATGTGAAAATGAATTATTCAAGAAATTTTATATCATATTGTAACCTTTAAGTTTTTATTTTATAATTCAATATATTTTATTTTGTAATTGAAGAATTATTCTAGAAAATGAAAGAACTATTAGAGAAGGTCAAAGAAAGAAGCATACCGTGAAAATGAAACTATAGCCACGCCTCAACACTTCCGTAAGGAAAAAAGTTCTTCTCCACATCATCTTGATAAAATCCCGGGACATGAATACCTTCTCCTCCCCGAAATCCACACCCTCCGTCACCAATCTGTAACAGTGCAATCGCTTGAACATGCACCGATCGTAAGCCGTCTGATCCACCGCAACCAGGAGCAGGTGGTTCAGCAATGGCCTCGTATCTTCCCCCAGCCAAAAGCTCTCCAAGAAAAGGTCCAGCATTGTGGTCTCCGCATTAACGCTTTGCTCGACGTAAGCCCTGTTGACAACGGCTATTATGACGGTCTTGTTCCGCATCGAAGCTTCCTCTAACGCTAAATCAAGCTCGTCTTTCACAGCGAACTCTACGGCAGTCTTTATAAAAAAACTGTTATTACAGTCTGCAGTCTGCACATACGTATATATATATATATATATATATATATACACACATGAGAAGTTAAAATAAATATATACTTACAAAATTTTTGGGAGGGCCGTTGGGTTGATCGAAGGGGATTAAAGGGTTTGAAGGAGACCATACACATATGTAGAGAAAGCCAGCGAAAAGGAGAAAAACAATGGCGGAAGTTCCAGGGGAAAACTTCTTTGTATGTTCCATTGAAGGAGAGAGAGGGGTGTGTTGGGGTTTGAAGTTGCTAAGAGGATGAAGTTAAAAGGCTTTGGTTTATATTTGGTGTGTCAGGATTACAGGAGGTGAGATGGGTCAAATGCATAATTTTGGTAGAATTGTCACACGAAGTGGCTGAGGGGCAGACCAGCCGTTGATTTGGCATGGGTTTTAGATATAAGGTATAATGAATTTTTTAGCCTTTAGTTTTATAAAAAAATTCATTTTAGTTTTTTATTTCATTTTTTATATTTTTTAACTCTAACATATGTTTGTTTGTCAAATTATTTCAAAATAGATGAAAAAGTTAATATTTGTTAATTTTATTGACATGTCATACACGCGATTGTCACATGGACGTTACATCAACAATTAATTCTTTAAATTTTAAAAATTCAAAAAAATTGTAAAATTATTTTTAAAAAATTAAAAGTTATTAAAAATTATAAAAAATATTTTTAATATTTTTTATTTTTAAAATTTAATTAATTACTTACATGGCATACACATGGTAATCCACATGTATGACACATCAACAGAATTAATAATGTTAATTTTTTTATTCATTTTCAGGTGATTTAACAAACAATCTAAGTTTAAGTATTAAAATAGATGAAAAATTAAATAAATCATTAAAATTACTTTTTTTTATAAAGTTGGGTCCAAAAAATTTCATTTTGCTTACTTATTATTATTATTATTATTATTATTATTATTATTATTATTATTATTATTATTATTTGTTCAAGGCATAGGTTTTACTTATAGGTTAATAACTTGTAAATGAATATATTCTACTATTATATGTTACAAATATGATTTGTATTGTGTTGATTATTTATTTGTATTAAATTATTGAGTAAAAATTTAAAAGTTAAAATATGTTTTAAGTCTCTATATACTTTGTACATTTGAAATTAGTCCATAATTTTATTTTCATGAATTTAATCTTTCTACTTTTTAAATTTTAAAATTTATGTCCAATTGTTATCACTATTAAAATTCTTCTAGTAATTTTACTTGAGTGACATTTTGAAATTAAATATATACATATTCACTTGGTAGTCATGTAACAATAAAAATAATGTTGAAAATACTGATTAGGATTTCTTTTCTTATAAATACTCGTTCGAACTCATCATTAGAAAATATTTTTTGTTCCTAGTGTTCTTAAGAAAAATTGACGTCGACATATTGAAATAATTAACAATATTAATTAGTTAAACTAACTAATAGCATTATAAAATAGAGGAACCAAAATATATAAAAAATTAAAAAATATATATTAAATCTTAAGTTTTAGCATAGTATAGGAGTCAAAGTTGAAATTTGGCCATTATAAGAATGTTACAAAAACAAATTATTAGTTTCTAAGTCTTTTATGTCATTCAAATTATATATAATCATGTAATATTTTAACAATATTTTAACAAAAAAAGTTAATAATATTAACTATTTGGACTAATTAATAATATTATAAAAAATATAGAGACAAAATTACATTAGAAATTAAATTAATTTATGATAACCCTTTAAAAATAATGAGATAATAAATTAATATATGAAAAATATTGCAATTGCAAAACACATATTTTATCACCTGGCCATTAAAATTAATATTGATTAAGACTTATCATTCAATGAAAATTTTAAGAGAGGAAAACCCAAGTTCTGTTTGAGGGTCATAATCATAAAAAAAAATATTAAACAAGAATGAGTGATTAGTAATGAGAGACAAATAAAATAAAATAAAGAGCAAAGAAGAAGCAAAAATCTAGGATTGGGTGGCAGGTGTTGACAAATCATACCAAATAAGATGCCCTCACTTTTAATGCAATTATTAAGGATCTCTCATGCTGTATTTAAATAGGAGTGGTTTTAATATATTATGGATTTTAAATTTTGTATTGGTGGCTAAGGACATGATTTTATTTTAATTTAATCACATTATTATTGCTTAATGAAAAACTGGCCCACACCTTCTCATTTTTTCCAAAAAATAAATTTATAAATGTTTCTCTCGTTCATTAGAATGTGATAATGTGTTATTTGTTGATGTTTTGTAGAATGGACTTGCAGTAATAAGTAGTATTGCTGAAATTAAGTTGATACATGGATGGTGCTTCAAAGATTGACAAATTAAGTTTCATCACATTTCGTAAGATAGTAATAAAGTTGCAGATCAGCTGGCTAAGATAGAGGAAAACAGAATTAATTGATTGGTCACGCTTGAAGATCCACCCCTTTATGTGGGATCTGTTGGAGAAGTATATTTACAATTCGAACATGGATGAGAGTTGAAACTGTTAAGCTCGTTCAATTAGATATGTTCTAATTTATTCTTGCATCAATATATATATATATATATATTATTTTCTTGAAGTGTATTATCTCTACTTATAACTTAAAAAGAAAAAAAAGAGTAATTCCGTGGGCGCTATGGTTCTTTTATGGCACAAGGCAGTAAAAGACACCAAAGATTTCCACATTAGGAGAGATGGCAGAATGCATTACCTTAATTTCGGATCAAAACTTATTGGAATATTTCATTGATTTAACATCAATTTTTAAATCATTTATAACCTTTCAATTTCATCCCAACTTTACTTCATTAATTAGAGATGACAAAACTCAAACCATTTGATAAATTCTATACCAATTTACTCTGAATGGAGCAGATGTTTTCTTTTGAAAAGTGGATGCGAGCAGGGCGGATGAATTTTTCTTTTGAATAGTTAGTATGGAATTACTTACTTCACCTTAACCCACTTAATTATATAAAATTATCATTTTATCTTTATATATAAACAATTGAAATGGTAAAAATGTAATAACATAATATAGAAAAATCCATATATTTTATGTTTAAATATTTTTGTGAAGAATTATATTTTAATATATACTTGACTTTAAAAAGATTGAAAATATAAAAAAATAAGTAACAATTTTTAAATTGAAGCGGAGCAAGGTGGAACAGAGGGATGGATGTATCCAACATTTATGGAGATAATAGTAATTTTTAATATTATACATATACAGTGAAGAAGGATAGATGGTGGAGCATACTGTACCAACTATATAGCAATAATGAATTTAGTAATATTTGCTCCTCCGCATTCCATTGTCATCCTTACTATTAAGTATTTTTTTAATAGAAAATTGGCTAACATGCATCCGTGCCTAACATGATTCCCTTAGAAAATATATGATGTATGTTGAGGCAACTAATTTTACATTAAAACTATTCAATGAAATTAGTATAATTTACTTATTTGCTAATAATAAAAGTGCAATGATATAGTTTGATGAAATTTAGAAGAATAAGCTATTTATACTATTGTAAATTTTTTAATTGATTTAGTGCTATCAATTAATTGCACACAAGCACAATTAAAAAAACTAAAAATTTAATTTATTAAAAAATAATAAATATTGTTATAAAAATATTTTTATATACTTACTCACCAGAAATAGACTATCATGTGATTCAAATGTATGATAGTGGATTTTTAGGGTGAACAATCAATATAGTTACAAAAAGTTAGGTTCGCTTTTATAATCGATAATATATAATATTTGATATATTAACAATTTACTTTTTTTTTTATTTTACTGACAATCTTAAAAAATTATCATGTATTTTTTTAAAAAATATTTTACTATATTCTTATAGGGCGCTTGTCAACTCCCTGACCTTACTTGTGAAGTCTAAAAACCCTATTGGCAGTACACCAAATATTTTCTCATTGAAAAATATCACATCCTTTTAAAATTTTACCATTTATTTAAGGATTAATATTTAATAAATTGACAATATTTTTTTATTTCACAAGTAACCTTTAAAATATGTCATGTCTCTTTCTTTTTAATATTCATTTTTTAATATTTTACTACACTCATTTACGACACTTGTTAATCTTCTAATCTTTCTTGTAAAGTCTAAACACTTTACTGATAGTGTATCAAATATTTTCCTTTTATTTAAATAAAAAATATATTTTTAAAATTTTTAAAATACTTTTTCATATATATATATATATATATATATATATTCTCTTTCAGGTGTACCATAGGACTTAATGTAATTTAGGCAAAAGATTACTGTGGAAACCCAATTTATACTGCTCTTGAACGATTACTTAACATGGCCCAAGTTGAGGTAAAAAAAACCCAATTAGAGCCCATGCCATATGTCTTCAACTATAACCAAAAATGGAAAGCAAAAAAAAAAAAAAAAACAGGATAACAATGCCCTCAAATCATTCCAATAAGCAGCCAATTTACAGAACCCAAAACATCCATTGAGTTCTTGAAGGTGATAAATAAATGGGGTTATACTGATCTAATCGACCGAATCAACACAAAAGAAAAATGTAACAAGTAAGAACAAGACAAGAATATGGAGAAAATTATGAGAGGAGAACCATCATCGTCAACTTGACACTGTTGTCCCAAAAGGGTGTTTATTTTAAAGAACACGGCATACACTTGGTCTTTTCTTTTGCTTCTTGTGCTTTGGAGGCTGGACAACCACCTTGATTGCACCATCAAATACAGCTTTCACATTCTGCAATTTTCAAACACTAATGAATGCTATTATCCACTAATTTCTCCAATATCCTGTTTGTTTAATTAGTGTTAAGATTTCACTTGGGAAGGACCAAAAAAAAAAGACATAAAGAATCCGGTTGGTGTATGTAACAGCCACTTTAGGTTAACAGATGCAAGATGAAACCTGTTGTGTCTTGGAGCTGCACTCTATATAAGCCAGTGCTCCTATTTGTTTCTTTAGTTCAAGACCCTGCCAAAAAAAGATAAAAAAAATTGAAACATCTAATATTACAATACAATACGACAAATTTGACATCTCTGGTTACCTGTTCTGTAGAAATAGTTGATGCTCCTGGATAGTCCAAGTGGAATTGTCTATCTTCTCTTAAATCTGCATCCCCATTTAAATTTATTAACATAACAAAGCCATGCATGTCTAAACATGGCATGTTCATATGCTGCACTTTATGTACTTAATTTGATTGCTTATGAACCATGCACCTAGGACTATCTTATAATGGTAACTTGTTTAGAAAGGGAAAAGAATGATTGTAAGTGTAAGAAGTGGAGAAAAAAGCACCAAGGACATGCTCAATTATTGAGAGCATCTTGAATCTTGATTGATAAGCAAAGGCATGGTTCTTGAAACATTCATTTAACTTGCACAAAGAATACATGAAGAAGAACAAAAAAAAAAAAAAAAAAAAGAGCATTTTCATCACCTAGTTTTGTTCCCACAAGAACAATGGGCACTGCGGGGGCATAATGTTTCAGCTCTGGGAGCCACTTCACCAGCACAAGGACCATAATGAAAAAAGCACAAAACATATGTAAAGGAATCAGAAAAGTTGTAATAATATATAGTATATTAGCATAAGCCATAAGCACAAGAGAGAAACATACTTTTTTTGTTACATTCTCATAGCTAGGCCTACTAATGAGGGAGAAAGCAAGAATAAACACATCAGCTCCTCTGTAACTTAGAGGCCTCAACCTGTTATAGTCTTCCTGACCTGAACAACTCTTGCTATCAACATTATGGAAAAATCTGTTTCGTTTTATAATCGAATCGATGGACGTTAACTCAAGAAACTAGTATTCATTTTATGATATATGCAAAAGAACTTGAATAAGATCAATGTATATGGAAGAATAAAGCAGATGAGCATAATACCAGCAGTATCCCAGAGACCCAAATTCACAGTCTGCCCATCAACCATAACATTGGCACTAAAGTTATCAAAAACAGTAGGAACATAATCCTGTAAATACCCAGAAAGCAACTCAAAATTTAAAAAATAAAATGAAAGATGAAATGTAAGAAGATACTAGAGAAAGAAGAAGAAAAGTTGATACAGTTGGAAAAGTGTTGGTAGTGTAAGAGATAAGGAGACAAGTTTTTCCAACAGCTCCATCTCCTACTGTAACACATTTTATGAATCTTGTTTGAGCTGTAGATGTGGCTGCTGCTGCTGCTGCTGTTGTTGCACTTGCAGTACTCATTGTATGCTAATGCCCGTCTGCTTGAACTCTCCTGAAACCTGAGAAGTTTCTGAGTTAAAAACCAAACATTTTTATGAACTTGGTGAGGAAATAAACTTAAATGGAGGGATTCATCATTTAATTTGAGCTGTCAGAGAGCCAAAAGGAGAAAGAAAAAGGAGTACTTACTCCCTTTGTGAATTTTATTTTATTAGCAAGCCCTTAAGGAGCATGTGAACAACCGGCTCCATTGAAATGATTGAGTACTTTGCTCTCTTGAATTTTGACTTTTGGCTCCACTTTTTACCCCTTTTATGAGCACTTAATCAAGGTTTCCAATGAATTTGTTGAGTCAATAAAGATGGACATGTTACTCTGGTTTGAATACTGTCCCCAGTTTTTTCTTTTTCCGTCATACCGTGTAGGAAGGTTGACGAGACGACTGCTTTTCAATGCATGACATAACTAAGACTTTAATGTTTCCATGATATTGAACATTGTGCAAAAGATAAAACAAAGTTTTATATTTCTCGAGAATTAGTGGCCGGAGATAAGGAGATAGTGACATTTGAACTAAGGAAAATTAATGTCACCCTTTCATTTTGGTGACACCTCCAGTATTTTTGTCACCATCTTGGAATGGAATGGACCGAGGTTTTACCAGATGAACGTTGGACTTCAAATTTAGATTAAGTTTTTCAGTTTTGTAAAAGTAAGATTAGTTAATGGCAATCCGATTAATCATTCTAATATCTATGAAAAATGGCATGATTTGGTATCGGTACATTATCTGATTTGAATCAACCTCGCTTTATGAGATATGTTTACTAGAATTAAGTCTTTTTAAATTTTTATACTATTAATAAATTGAATCTAATGTACTTCACTTTAAGAATCTTTGTTGATGAAGGATATAATTTCTAACAAGTTTTTTTTTCTTTTTTTTTTTGTTATCGATATAATAAAGAGATTTATTGATGTATATATTTTTATACAAAGTTTAAAACTACCATAACCTCTCCCCAATGAGGATAAACTTGTTTGAGCACATTTAAACCCACATCCTTTTGTATTGACAAGAATATCAATATTAATATCAACCAAATTAAGACTCCATAAAATTGGTGTATTCTCTTGTTGCAAGGAAAAGGAAAAATGATAGAAAGAAACAGAATCATTGCTCACAAGTTGAGCAAGATCAGCAGGTGGAAACAAAACCCAATCAAAAGGGCATGCTAAAGTTCGAGTCATCTTTGCAACCCATGATTTAGGGCTAGTTTGGATGGGCGGTGTGTTTACCTCCGGTGAGGTTAAAAACAGATTAGAATTGATATATAATAGAAAATTTTAAATTATTTAACTTATATAAAATTATTAAAGTATGTGAATTTATAAATTCATTTAAAATATTAAAATGTATCTTCTAATATTTTATTATAAATATTTTAATAAATTATATAATCAATTTAAATTATTTATTAGATAAAATAAAATTATTTTAATTTTTTATAGTTAAATATTTTTTATAACAATGATAAATATTATTTTCGCAAATAGTAACATTATACTTGGATCAAATTTAAAGTATCTAACCGAATGATTTTTAATAAAAAAAATATAGTAACATAAGACATAACAAGTTTTATTATTACTAGAAATTAAGTTATGATACAAAATTATTTTTACAAATATTAATTCATTAAACTATTTGCAATGGTTTCCCTTAACATTGCAATTTCAAGGTCACTTTCACTATTAGAAGAACTCGATTCACCTTTATCAAAATGGCCTGAAGAGATTGGCATGTCAGGTATATTCTCAAATTGTCGAAAATCTTCATCATTTGACCAAGCATCTTCGAATGTATGCAAAACCATTGTTGCAATAACTATTAAAACTTGCTTGTCGAATGAATAGCTTGGAATATCTCTTAATATTGGCCATTTTTTTTTCCACACTCCAAATGTTCGTTCAATCACAGAGCATAACGAAGAATGGGCATGATTAAAGATTTCTTTTTTTCCAGATGCTCGATGATTACCTCGATGAAAGTCAGGTAAATGATATCGTTCCCCCCTATATGGACCTAGAAAACCTACCATTTGCGGATATCCTGAATCCACAAGATAATATTTTCCTACAAAAAAGTAAAACATAATATCAAGTTTAAAAATAAATTAAGAATTTTAATATTATTTTTATGTAAAGATTAATTAAAAAATTAAAGTTCAACCTGGTGGAGGGTGTGGAAACTTTAGCTCTTGTTTTCTAAGTGCTTGCAAAAAAATTCTACTATCATGTGTTGTTCCTTCCCAACCAAGAAATGCAAAAATAAAGCACATGTTGAAGTCACAAACTGCCATAATATTTTGAGTTGGTTCACCTTTTCGTCCGATATAAGGTATTTGACAAGAAGGCGAAATGCATGCTTTTATGTGTGTTCCATCTATGGCCCCAATACAATCCTTTAAAATAAATAAAAGTAATGAAATAAAAGTTAAAAATAATTTATATTTTAAAAATATATTTTATAATCATTCATTTTATCTTGTCGGAAAAATTTTTTTTTTAATCTACCTCCATTGTCATCCAAGCCACCGTCACAGAATACATTGGAGTAAACAATAATCACCTAATGTTTGGCCAAATTTGAGATCTGCCCCCTATTGTTTTGTTCTTGTTTGTGATTTTTTAATAATACATTGTATAAATTTAAATTTTGCTTTCTTTAACAACCTATTTTATTATCCCAATTTTACTCTTGTATATATACTCTGTCTATAAAGAGTATAATTCTTTGAAAAAAATCAAAGAAAAGAAAGACTATAATTTATGTTTTGTGAAGTGCAGGAAAACCTCACAATGAATGGAACCAAGAACCTCTTTTGGGGTTATTCGTGATTTTCTAAGCATCAAAGGAAATTAAAAATATAGTTTTTGTATTTCAAATTTGCTAATTTTCCCTTTCAATTTTCCTTCAAAACAAACAGAAAAATTTATGCATTATAAAACCGCTGACCACACGAATGATAGTTGTCAGAATCTCACAAATTTATGCATTATAAAACCGCTGAACTCAGAATGAATTTCTAAACAAAGAAAAAGAAATAAAATCAAATACATAGGGGAAAAAATCAATTTCTCCATTTCTGTTCAGTCCTCTTTACGGGGAAGGACTAAAAAAAGAAAGAAAACAAAACAGAAAACCCTATCCCCATCAACCTCACATCATCCCCTCTAAGCCGCTTCTCACCTTTCCTAGACCCAAACTTTCACCATTGTCATCCACAAACAAACCAACCCTTACCACACTTTGTTCTTCTTCAACTGGGCATCAAACCCAAACCCAAACCCCAACAACTATTCCCACAATCACCCTACAGTCAAACTCCTTCAGAAATCCCAAATGCTCTCTAATTTCTTCGTGGATAAAATCATCAAGGCTTATGGGGATAGAGGTAATATTCGATTTTGGGCGTTTTAGTTGAAACCTTGTTTGATAACGCTGTCAAGGAAGGTGTGGTTCAACTTGATGTGTCTTCTTATACTATATTGTGGACAAGAAAGGTAACATTTTTTTCAACTTTTTTTTAATGATTTACTGCTATTTTTCAATTGCTTTGTTTAGGTTAATGGGGTTTTGGAATTTGATAGATTTGAGGAAAATTAGGTGTTTTCTAGTTTCTGCAACTGTATTGGTATGATAGAATGCATGGAATTTTGGTAGCTGAGAAAATGTAGGAAAATTATACTCAAGTAGTTCTCATTTTATTTGTTTTCTTCTATGTTATTTTCTGAAAATTTCAAGTATTGGAGGAAAATGTGGTGGTTCGAGATTAGCTTTATTCCTGATTTCTCTTATGAATTATACCTATTTTCTCACTTTGAAGCCTAAATTTTACAGTTCAAAAAAAAATTATAAATAAGAGAGATTTTACAGTTTACAAGATTACCATATTTTAAATGTCAAACTACTGAAAAATAAGAGCCAAATCAGACCATCAAAGGCTGCTTGATAGGTTTGGCTTGACATTATCTTTTATCTTCGTCTGTTTCATCTGTTTCTCTTTTGATTTTGAGGCAAAATACTATTTTTGGGTTGCTTTGCTTTCATATCTTAATTTTCATAGCAACTAAGGTAGTATTACTGGTTTCATGCTTGTAAAGTGGTATATCACAGACTAAAATATCACTCACTTAGAACCTTATGCATCACTAGATACTACTTGTTTTAAAATTAACAGTGCTACAAGTGAATCACAGTACAAACTCTAAATTAACAGCTCTAGGTAAAATAAGAATCAAGTTAGTTCCTCACCCTCTCCCCTCTATTGATATTCCTTTTGCATTATGTTTTAAGAAAAGTAACTAACAAACTCCATTAATAGAAATCTCACCAATCTAGTTACCTCAATTCATTTAGCTCCAAACTAGCCCAGAAAACATGTTGATGTATTGATGGATTATAAGATATAAGCCAAGTATGACATAAACTTTAGAAAATATATCATCAGTAGAAAGATGTAGCTATGAAGAAATAGTGATACCAATAAGTAAACCACTGCCAACTCACACACCACAAACATGACTACTGCCCCTGTGATTCACCACAAACATGACTACTCTTCAACTCCTCTAATAATAAACAACATCATTGCCTTAGTTTTAGAAATTTCTAAATTATGGAGCATGCAAATTAAAAATGACCCTTGAATTTAATCAGGAAAAGACATACCTCTTTGGGATGATTCAGATACCGATAGTTTCTCAAAATAAAAAAACGGGGCGTTTCAAAGGTCTCTTATTAATTTTCAGCCTTGCAACAGACAACACGAGTATTCCTTAAAGTTTTAAAATTGCATTTTAATTTATAATGGAAGCAAAAGGAAACATAAAAAAGGGTAAAGAAATGAAAGACTGAAAAGAAATTATATACACAAAATAAAAAAAAATTACATACAAAAAGCATCAAGTAGAAACAAAGATACTTTGCGCCAAAAACACAAATGGCAGCATTGCTACAAAGGTGAGCATAGGTAAGGTGATCAAGAATTAATTTCAACAGATAACATTCACCTCTAGTCTAGTATAGGAAATTAGAAAGCAAATACACGTTCTATTACTTTTCCTATCCATGTCCCAAAACAAACTCTTCAGCAATCAAAATCATAACATTTCAAAAAGCTGCAACAAAGAAGAGTAGAAGAAGCCAGAACTAGGGATAACAAGAAATTAATGAAAATACCTTCAAAAAGTTGTCACAACCAAGAACAAAGCAAAAAAGAGGGGAGAAATCAGTGTTTTACTTCTCAAATATGAAAAACAAAAAGGTTGTTTCGTTCCAAAAATAATAGTAATAATAATAACAACTGCGACAAAGAAGAGTAGAAGAAGCCAGAACTAGAGATAACAAGAAATTAATGAAAATACCTTAAAAAAGCAGCCACAACCAAGAACAAAGCAAAAAAAGGGGAGAAATCAGTGTTTTACTTCTCAAATATGAAAAAGAAAATAGCTATTTTCGTTCCCAAATCTGAAAACAAATAAGATTTGGAAAGAAATTAATTTAAGTTTGAAGGATAAAATGGTAAAATAATAACTAAAAGTAAGGATATTTTTGTCTCTTGAAAATACAAAATATCTCACTGGGGCTGAAACCTCCAGCTACGTTTCAGCATACCAGTGTGGTTGAAATCACCTTTCACTGGACTGAGCTGTTGAACCAAACAGCATTCCAGTGTGTTTGATACCCTCAACTGCACCTCACTGACACTAATTGCTGAACCAAAGGAGGCCTTAGAGATAAAATTGAAAACGTAATTAACAGAGGCTAATAAAGATTTTATATCAGCTTCAATAGTCTTTGATCCCCAACAGTTGTCGAGATCCGCTTCAAGTGAGGTCATAAGTTCTTTGTTATCCGATTCCAAAGCAACATTCGACCATTGTCGGTGAACAGCCAAAACAGCTCCCGAACAGAGGACACTTGAACACAAACATTCAGGCCTTCAATGATTTTCCCAAAACTGTCTCTAGCAACTGTTGCGATTCCCGCTGTTTGGTTTGAGGGGTTCCAAGATGTGTCACAGTTGATTTTAACTAAATTTGGAGCAGGGCCTGACCCTCGTTGGTTAAATTCCATAGCTTCCCTCATGGCTTTCATCATCCAAATGGAGACACGATCTTCAATTTTTGTTTTCAAAGATAAATCGATTCCTAGAATTCCAAAGATTCCAACAAATGTACGCAAGAAGTCCCACTTGATCTTTGGCTCCAACAGAATCAAGCCATAGACTTGTATCATTCCACCAATTGAACGACAATAGCTAAAGGTAAAGATCTTCCGAACAGCTTCAACAAAGGGGCAAAAAAATAAAATGTGTTTGATGGGCGTCCAATCCACCAAAAATAATATTCTTACCCCTAAACATATATAAATAACAGTATATGAGTTAGGATCGATCCTACATGGATTAGGATATCTAAAATTATTGTTCGGTTTAACAAGGTTTCCGATCAAGCAACTATTATGCTCACGATAGGTGACGATCTGTGCAAAAATAATAAGGGAAATTTAAATATGATAAAACTAAAAATAATAGAGAAAATTGAAATTGAAATAATAGTAAAAATAAACTAAAAACAAAATTAAATTGAATAAACCAATATGATGAAATTCTAATTTTGGGCTCAATTTTTGCTTCAACTTCTAACCAATCCTTGATAGTAAGTCTTCTTCTTCAACCAATAAGTTAGTTATAGTGATCGAGGATGCCTCAAACCATCAACACTTCTGTGTGTAAATTAATTATTCAGCTCTTTGATAGCCTTGCGAACTAGAAGGATCCAACTCGAACCAACAACTTCGACCACGCAAGTCATTAAATCCAATTGCTCTTTTCCTTGACGGATCCAACCAACTACATAACTGGACACAACAATGTGTTCTTCAATAGATCAAATACGACAACCAATCATATCAGTTCTTCCAACTACAAGTCTCTTAACATCAAATCAATGTGCTCTTTTCGACTTGATGTCAATATGACTTTATGATACGACGATGTCTATCTCTTTAACCAGAGAAATAACAAATACTGGAATAAAGTTTTTACATATGACTTGAAGTTTCGCAATTTCGAAACCCGAATAAAATATTTTACCTAAAACAAGATCAAACCAAATCATAAAATTAAAAACCAATAAAAACAAATATGAAAAGGGGAAATTTTATTCAAAGAAAAGAAAAAGAAAAACAACAATTGTTTCTGCGCAAATATGGGACGTTCTCTCCTTTCCCTCTATCTAATATATATAAAATAAATTAAACTTGAAAGAGAGAGTGTCGTGCACACCCCTCTTCCTAAAACTAATAATAATATTAGTATATATATAATAATTAAAAGAGAGAGGTAGTGTTGGACCAAATTGAGTGAAAAAATTTTAAATTAAATGAGTTGACGAGTCTTATTTTAGAGAGAATGTAAATATAATATTGATTAACAGAAGTTCTCAATAAATCTTAAGAGAAAAGATACTACAAATAGTATTGAAGAGATAAATTATATAATTAAAGTGTAACAAGAAAGAAAATTCAAATGAAGAAATCGAGAATGTAACAAGTCTAAGAAATTGATTGTAATTAAAGAAATGTGATGTACTAATAATGATAAATTAAGATAAATAGTGTCTTTGCTAAAAGACAATGAAGTTCATGGTCGGGAAAAACCAAGGAAATTTTGAGGACAAAATTTATTTTAGGGGGGAGAAATGTAACACCCCTCAAATCAATATATAATAAAAGTAGTATTAAATTGAATAGTGTATAATTGATTTTTTTTCCGGTAAAGTGAGAAAAAGATATAAAGATGATAAAAGAAGGTTGAGTGATACCAAGGAAAAATTTGAAATAAGAAGTATGTTGTGAAATATTAATTTGAGTTAGAGACTAAATTGTAAAGATATGAAAAGTTCTACGATTCAAGTGTAAATATTGAAAATGTAAGGGGGTTAAAGTGTAAATATAAAAAATTTGAAGGGTCAATAGTGCAAATATCTTAAGGGAGGAAGAGTTTAGAAAATAAGGAAAATGGATGAATAAGGACTAAAATGAATAAATGGAAAATTTGAGGGACTAAATCACAATTTTATAAAATTAAGTGATTATTAAAGATGAAACTTTTAAGGATTATAAAGGGCAAAATGGTCAATTAGCATGAGAAAGAATTCTAGAGTGAAATGATGACATGTGAGATATTTTAAATTAAATAATTAGATAAATGTTATAATATCAATATTTTAATTAGATTTTTGTTAATATTTTATTATGATGATTGGTACGAAGAGGAAAGATGAAAAGAAATCATCATCTTTTCACGTTCCAACGTGAGAGATAGCTAGGGAAGAGAAAGTTGTGTTTTTTTAACAATTTAGTCCTTTACCATGAAAACCTACATTTTCACTAAAAATTCATGAAAATTTCCTTAGACACCAAAGAGAAAAGATGAAGTAGAGATTTTAGAGAATATGTTCATCAATTTAGAAGCAAGAAAATAGAAGGTGAAAAAGGAGAAAAGGGAAAGAAAGTGGTGAAGATGAGGAAGGAAAGGAAATGAAGAAGAAATGAAGAAATTCTTGACAAAGGGGGGTAAGTTTCATACTAACCCTACTTGTATTTCAATAGATTGAGTTAAATATTTTGTGAATGAGATGTATGAAACATGTATTTTACTCTAACTAGAAATAGAAAGTATTTGATGAAGTTTTAATGGCCTAAATTCAAGGTTATCGGAATAATGGTTTCGCAACCATAAATCCGATTTAAATAGAAATTTATTTCAATATATTTGCATGAATATTTATATGATAGGAAATATTTTTATAAATATTTATAAAATGTTAGTAGTGGGATAATTACAAATATAACACCCCCTACCCGTATTCGTTGACAGAAAAGGTACGAAGCATTACCAGAATTTACGAATTTTTTTTTAAACCGAGACCATCTGCATGAATATTTATATGATAGGAAATATTTTTATAAATATTTATAAAATGTTAGTAATGTGGTATTAAATTACAAATATAACACCCCCTACCCGTATTCGTTGACAGAATAAGGTACGAAGCATTACCAGAATTTACGAATTTTTTTTTAAACCGAGACCATTCCAATTCAACATATTTTCAAAATAATTCATGCATATTTATAAGATAACTTTAACACATAAGCCATACCAACGGCTGACCTTACATTCATTTCATATTAACATTTATTTTATTAGCTTATACATGCCATTCATTTCCAACTAAAGTTTCTTTAAATACCAAAATATTGGGGCTGATAGTGTGATGAGTCTCCCACTGGTCTGACCTCCGAGCTCTTAACACTACAAAACAGGGAAAAAGGAAATAGGGTAAGCACTTTGTGCTTAGTAAGCCCATGTAACAAGAATTGTACTTACCTAATATTTACAATACAAGCGATAAACATTCATATACCCATTCAATGCATTATTACCCTAACATTTACAAACTCAACATTCAAGTCAGTCCAATAATTTCCATATATCAATAATATATATTATGATTGATGAGCTCATCAATACCATGATTTCCATATATATTTTTTTATATATTTAACATTTATCCCATTGAATTACTCGGAATTTCGATGGATTTTCAGAGGTACACTTTAGTGTACAAATTCGGGTCCGTCAGTTCATATTCATGTGCGCATATTTTCATTTCAAAGAGCACACTCTCGCGAACCTCATCCTTACAGCGGGATTACCAGTCCAGGCTAAATCCCCTGTAATATAAACTCATAGAGTATTGTCGGGATTACCAGTCCAGGCTAAATCCCCTGCAACGACAATTACTCTAATGACCCTAATTTGGTTACCCGTCCGGGCTAAATCCATTTCCACATATTCTTCGGGAGGCTATATCAGATAGGATCACCCGTCCGGGCTAGATCCTTTTTACCGTCAATTCCTTTTTCAGATATCCATCGAATTTTCCCTTCATTCATTCCGGATTCTTTCCCTTTTTATCAAATATATCAATGTTTCATCAATCTTCATACAATGAACATTCAGATTATATTCACATCAATAACATACATTTCAAGAATTTAAGAATATAATTCAAGTTACATGAACTTACCTCGATACTTGTTCGTACACAAATCTACTAATCCGGGACTTTTTCCTTTCCTCGATCTAGCTTCGTATTTGAGTTTTCCGAATCTAAATAAATAAATTCAATCATCAATTCAATACATTTCATGTTCACATGTAGCATTTCTATAATTCTATTATTATTTTAGTTCATTCAAACTGTCTACTTGAGTCATAGTCACTAAATTATTTTTATCTGAGCTACAGAATTTCAAATTAGATACGTTAATTTTCCCTGAAACTAGACTTACATATCTTCTTCCCATAAAAGTTTTAGAATTTTTGGTTTAGCCAATAAGTACAGTTTATTCTTTAAAGTTACCCATGTTCTGCTGTTTGACAGTTCTGACCCTTCTTCACTAAAAATTAATTATCTCTTCATACAGGATTCGGATGATGTTTCCGTTTATTTCTATTTAAAATAGACTCATTAATAATTCTAAACATATAAATTTAAGCCCCTAATTATCTTTATCCAATTTTTGATGATTTTCTAAAGTTAAAACAGGGGAACCCGAATTCATTCTGAACCAGTCTTAAAAAAATCTAAATATCTCAAAATACAGAACTTCTTTTCTTTCCTTGTTTCTTTCATATGAAAATAGACTCAATAAGCTTTAATTTCATATCTCACTCAACTTCTAATTCCACTTCTACGATTTTTGGTGAATTTTCAAACTTACTCTACTGCTGCTGTCCCAAAACTGTTTTCTTATAGCTTGTTTTACAATTAAGTCCTTTATCCAATTCTAACTTCAAATTCTTTCAATTAAACCACTAATTCATCATTTTATTCATCATATGCTATGTTCAAAAACTCTAAAACTTCAAAAACTTCAACTTAAATTCATCAAAACTTTGTTCTAAAACTTATAAAGCATCAAAATTAAAAGAAAAGGACTAAATTAACTTACCAAATTAAACTCCAAGCTTCAAACTTCCTATTTTTCCTTTTTCTTCTTTCTTTTCTCTTTTTTTCTCTGTTTCGTCTTTACTCTCTGTTTCTTTTATGTTTCTATCTCTTTTTCCTTTAGTTGTTTGTATATATATAATATAATAATATAATATAATAATATAATATATAATATAATATAATAATATACTTTAAAAAAAATCTCAGATTTTCATACTTAAACCTCCTCAACTTTACAAAATGGTATAATTGCCATTTTGGTCCTTCATAATTTCCTTTAATCTATAATTTAACTTTTACTTTCATTTCAATCTAGTCCTTTTCATTTAATTTCCTACCCAAACGATAAAATTTTCTAACGAAAATTTAATACCACATTACTAACATTTTATAAATATTTATAAAAATATTTCCTATCATATAAATATTCATGCAAATATATTGAAATAAATTTCTATTTAAATCGGATTTATGGTTGCGAAACCATTATTTCGATAACCTTGAATTTAGGCCATTACAACTCTCCCCCCCCCCCTTTTAAGGATTTTCGTCCTCGAAAATCTTACCAGTAAAGAGGTTTGGATATTGTTTCCTCATTGCCTCCTCCGGTTCCCATGTCGCTTCCTCAATCCCGTGTTTTTGCCACAATACTTTCACCAAATTTATTTTTTTATTTCTAAGCTCCTTTGTTTCCCATGCCAATATCTTGATCGGTTCTTCACTGTAAGTCATATCCGGCTGAATCTCCACTTCTGTAGGAGAAATAACATTTGAAGGATCTGACCGATATTATCGTAGCATAGACACATGAAAAACATTATGGATTCGATCAAGTTTTGGTGGTAATGCCAACCGATAAGCGACCGGTCCAATTCTTTCTATGATCTCATATGGCCCGATAAATCTTGAACTCAATTTACCCTTTCGACCGAACCGGAGAACTTTCTTCCAAGGAGACACTTTCAGGAATACCTTGTCACCAACCTGAAATTCAATCTCTTTTCGTTTAAGATCGGCATATGATTTTTGGCGATCGGAAGCTGCTTTTAAACTATCCCGAATAACCTTCACTTTTTCTTCTGTTTCCCGGATTAAATCAACCCCATGTATCTTCTTTTCACTGAGCTCTGTCCAATACAATGGTGTTCTACATTTTCTACCATACATAGAGCCATTTTAATACTGGACTGATAACTGTTATTGTAAGCAAATTCAATCAAAAGTAGATACCTCTCCCAATTACCTATAAACTCTAGTGTACAACATCGGAGCATATCTTCCAATACTTGAATTACACGCTCAGATTGGCCATCTGTCTGAGGATGAAATGCAGTACTGAAATACAACTGAGTACCCAAAGCTTCTTGCAATTTATCCCAGAAATGAGACGTAAATCGAGGATCTCTATCTGATATAATGGAGACAGGCACTCCATGTAGCTTGACAATCTCAGATATGTACAATTCAGCCAGTTTATCTAAAGAATAATCCATACGTACCGGAATAAAGTGTGCTGACTTTGTCAATCGGTCAACAATCACCCAAATAGCATCTTTTTTCCTCGAAGACAATGGTAATCCCGATACAAAATCCATAGTGATTCTTTCCCATTTCCATTCAGGTATAGTAATTGGCTGAAGTAACCCCGAAGGTACCTGATGTTCTGCTTTGACCTGTTGACATATCAAACATCTTGATACAAACTCAGAAATATCACGTTTCATACCTGGCCACCAGTACATCTTCTTCAAATCATTATACATTTTATTACTTCCCGGATGTACAGACATAGTACCACTGTGAGCCTCGTGTAAAATTTTCTGTATGAGCTCTGAATTCTTGGGTACACATACCCTACCTCTGAATAATAAACAATCATCAACCCCAACTTGAAATTCAGAATCAGTACCTGACTCACATTGTGCCCGTTTAACCTGTAACTTCTCATCATTCTTCTGAGCTTCACATATTTGCTGTAGAAATGTCGGTTTAGCTCTCAATTCAGCTATGATTGAACCATCATCAGTCAGTGACAATCGGGTATTCATAACTCGTAAAGCAAACAGAGATTTTCGACTTAAAGCATCAGCCACAACATTAGCTTTACCCGGATGATAATCAATAATCAAATCATAGTCCTTTATCAGTTCAAGCCACCTGCACTGTCTCAAATTCAAATCTTTCTGTGTCATCAAATATTTCAAACTTTTATGATCAGTATAAATATGACATTTCTCACCGTACAAATAATGCCGCCATATCTTCAATGCAAAAACAATAGCAGCTAACTCAAGATCATGTACCGGATAATTTCTTTCATGTGGTTTAAGTTGTCTTGAAGCATAGGCTATTACTTTACCTTCTTGCATCAAGACACAACCTAAACCATTTAATGAGGCATCACTATAAATAACAAATTCCTTACCCGGTTCAGGCTGCACTAATACTGGTGCTTTCGTTAGTATATCTTTTAATCGGTTGAAACTCTGCTGACATTCATCAGTCCACTCGAACTTTACATCTTTCTGCAATAATCGAGTCATCGGAGAAGCTATCATAGAGAATCCCTGTACAAATCTCCGATAATAACCAGCTAAACCCAAGAAACTTCTAACTTCAGATACAGTCTTAGGTGGATTCCAATTGACAATAGCTGAGATTTTACTTGGATCTACCCTGATGCCTTCAGCGGATACAATATGTCCAAGAAAACCCACTTCTCGAAGCCAAAATTCACATTTACTGAATTTAGCATATAACTGTTTCTCTCGCAGAATTTGCAACACAATTCTCAAATGTTCTGTATGTTCTTCTTCATCTCGAGAATAAACCAAAATATCATCAATGAATACTACCACAAATCTGTCTAAGTACGGTCTGAATATTCGATTCATCAGATCCATAAATACTGCAGGTGCATTAGTCAACCCAAATGGCATAACCAGAAACTCATAATGCCCGTACCTGGTTCTGAAAGCTGTCTTTGGCACATCTGACTCCTTTACTCGTAACTGATGGTAGCCCGATCGGAGATTTATCTTTGAAAATACAGTAGCACCTTTCAACTGATCAAATAAATCATCAATCCGGGGCAACGGATACTTATTCTTTATAGTTACCTTATTGAGCTGTCGATAGTCAATACACAATCTCAAAGACCCATCTTTCTTTTTCACAAATAGAACCGGAGCACCCCAAGGTGAATGACTCGGTCGGACAAAACCTCTATCAACAAGTTCCTGTAACTATGTCTTTAATTCCTTTAATTCTGTAGGAGCCATTCGGTACGGAGCTATGGAAATCGGAGTAGTTCCCGGAATCAAATCTATAAAAAATTCCACTTCTCTTTCTGGTGGCAACCCTGGTAACTCCTCTGGAAACACATCAGAAAATTCACATACCACTGGCACTGCTTGAATCTTCGACTCAGATACCTTGGTATCTAATACATAAGCAAGAAAAGCATCATACCCCTTTTTGACATACCTCTGAGCAGTAATAACTGAAATCACATCAGATAGTCCCTCTGTCTGATCGGATTTAACCCGAAGTAATTCACCATTCTGACACTTCAACACAATATATTTCTGTTTACAGTTTACTACTGCATCATGCTGAGTTAACCAATCCATGCCCAATATCACATCAAACTCATCAAATGGCAGTAACATCAAATCAGCCAGGAAACAATAACCTCTTACCATCAGTGGACAATTTTTACAAATTTTATCCACCAAAATAGATTGGCCAAAGGGGTTCGAGACTTTAACCGCAAATTCAGTAGGTTCAACAGATAAATCTTTAACGCATGCAAGTTTTACACTTATATATGAATGCGTAGAACCAGGATCAATTAATGCAGTAATATTAGTATCAAGTAAAGAAAATGTACCAGTAATAACATCGGGTGCTGAGGCATCTTCTCTGGTACGCATGACATATGTCCTAGAAGGCGCTCGTGTCTGAGGCCTACTTGCAGTATCTTTTGTAGCTCCTCGGCTACCACTGACATTACCGGATGGTCGAGATGGTCTACCCCTCAAAGATGGATTACTTGGCTTCGATATATATTCAGCTTCTTTTTCACTTCTTTCTGGACAATCTCTGAGAAATGGTCAAAAGAACCACATCGGTAACAAGCCCCGCTCTTAAATCGACATTCACCAAAATGAGCTTTATTACAATACTGGCATCTCGGCTTAGGGGTACCAACACTCCCAACACTGGTCACTGATGGAGTGGAAGGTCTTGAATTAGTGCGCTGTGAACCTCGCACTCTATCTGAATACCCATTGGTTGAGGTAGAATGATCCTGATACTTCTTCAATTTCTTTGGAGCAGAAAACTGAGATTTTCCCATTGGTCTTTTACTAAAAATTCGAGCTTCCCTCTCAGCCTGTTTCTTTTCTTTGCTCCATTCTTCTGCTTTATAAGCTCGCTCTGCTAGTGTATCAAACTCTCGAATTTCAAGAATTCGAATAAGTAGCTTAATTTCTTCATTCAACCCTTCTTCGAATCGTTTGCACATTTCAGCTTCCGACTGTACCCATTCTCGAGCATATTTACTCAACCGAACAAATTCTCTTTCATACTCAGATACTGATCTATTGCCCTGTTTCAGCTCAAGAAATTCTTTTCTTTTCTGATCAAGGAATCTCTGGCTGATATATCTCTTTTTGAACTCGGTCTGGAAGAATTCCCATGTAATTTCTTCTTTCGGAACAACTGAAGCTTTAGTATTCCACCAATGATAAGCTGTGTCTTTTAGCAGTGAAACAGCACATTTCAAACATTCTTCTGGCGTGCAAGATAATTCCTCCAAAACCCGAGTAGTATTTTCTAACCAAAATTCAGCTCTTTCGGGATCATCATCAATTGCTGCTCGAAATTCTTCGGCCCCATATTTTTGGATTTTATCGACCGGAGCTTTTCCTTTTCTGACAGATTCAGTACCTGTACCCTGTGGAATCTCGGGAACCGATGGAGGAACAGAAGGGGGAGCTTGAGTTTGCTGCACTGTAGGGTTAGTTCTTATGTACTAGGTAAACCATTCATTCATCATTTGAAAGAAGGCTATTTTTGCCTCCTCCCTTTGACCCTCTATACCGGGCCTTCTACTGCTAATTTCTTCTCTTTGTACTGAAGCCGGAGCATGACTCCTAGCTTCCTCAGATTGAGCTCGGTCAGATGACATTACTATAAGGAAAACACAATTTAAATGGTCAGGAGATATCACACTATCAAAAATGATTTAAATGGCATGTATAGCTAATCCGTATTCGCTATGTCGATCCTAGAACCGGCTAAACCGTAGCTCTGATACCAACAAATGTAACACCCCCTACCCGTATTCGTTGACAGAATAAGGTACGAAGCATTACCAGAATTTACGAATTTTTTTTAAACCGAGACCATTCCAATTCAACATATTTTCAAAATAATTCATGCATATTTATAAGATAACTTTAACACATAAGCCATACCAACGGCTGACCTTACATTCATTTCATATTAACATTTATTTTATTAGCTTATACATGCCATTCATTTCCAACTAAAGTTTCTTTAAATACCGAAATATTGGGGTTGATAGTGTGATAAGTCTCCCATCGATCCGACCTCCTAGCTCTTAACACTACAAAACAGGGAAAAAGGAAATAGGGTAAGCACTTTGTGCTTAGTAAGCCCATGTAACAAGAATTGTACTTACCTAATATTTACAATACAAGCGATAAACATTCATATACCCATTCAATGCATTATTACCCTAACATTTACAAACTCAACATTCAAGTCAGTCCAATAATTTCCATATATCAATAATATATATTATGATTAATGAGCTCATCAATACCATGATTTCCATATATTTTTTTATATATTTAACATTTATCCCATTGAATTACTCGGAATTTCGATGGATTTTCAGAGGTACACTTTAGTGTACAAATTCGGGTCCGTCAGTTCATATTCATGTGCACACATTTTCATTTCAGAGAGCACACTCTCGCGAACCTCATCCTTACAGCGGGATTACCAGTCCAGGCTAAATCCCCTGTAATATAAACTCATAGAGTATTGTCGGGATTACCAGTCCAGGCTAAATCCCCTGCAACGACAATTACTCTAATGAGCTTGGATCTGAATTACCAGTCCAGGCTAAATTCAGACCCTAATTTGGATTACCCGTCCGGGCTAAATCCATTTTCCACATATTCTTCGGGAGGGCTATATCAGGATAGGATCACCCGTCCGGGCTAGATCCTTTTTACCGTCAATTCCTTTTTCAGATATCCATCGAATTTTCCCTTCATTCATTCCGGATTTCTTTCCCTTTTTATCAAATATATCAATGTTTCATCAATCTTCATACAATGAACATTCAAATTATATTCACATCAATAACATACATTTCAAGAATTTAAGAATATAATTCAAGTTACATGAACTTACCTCGATACTTGTTCGTACACAAAATCTACTAATCCGGGACTTTTTCCTTTCCTCGATCTAGCTTCGTATTTGAGTTTTTCGAATCTAAATAAATAAATTTAATCATGAATTCAATACATTTCATGTTCACATGTAGTATTTTCTATAATTCTATTATTATTTTTAGTTCATTCAAAACTGTCTACTTGAGTCATAGTCACTAAATTATTTTTATCTTGAGCTACAGAACTTCAAATTTAGATCCGTTAATTTTCCTGAAACTAGACTTACATATCTTCTTCCCATAAAAGTTTTAGAATTTTTGGTTTAGCCAATAAGTACAGTTTATTCTTTAAAGTTACCCTTGTTCTGCTGTTTGACAGTTCTGACCCTTCTTCACTAAAAATTAATTATCTCTTCATACAGGATTCGGATGATGTTTCGGTTTATTTCTATTGAAAATAGACTCATTAAGAATTCTAAACATATAAATTTAAGCCCCTAATTATCTTTATCCAATTTTTGATGATTTTCTAAAGTTAAAACAGGGGAACCCAAATTCATTCTGAACCAGTCTTACAAAAATCTAAATATCTCAAAATACAGAACTTTTTTTCTTTGTTTCGTACCTTATTCTGTCAACAAATATGGGTAGGGGGTGTTACAGAAGTATAGAGATTTAAAACACTAAATTGGTAAGTAAGATAAATTGTGATTTGTATTGTGAAAAGTACTCAGATTAAAAAATGAATATGTAATCTACACATAAACATAACTGATTAAATTGAATATTAATAAAAAGTATTGTCACACCCCTTACCCGTATTCGACGCCGGAACCAAGTACGAGGTATTACCGGACTTAACATACTTATTCATACAAAAATCGGGCCATAAATTTTCATTCCAACTTAAAACTTTTCATTCGTGTTCATAACGTCCCTATTATGGGCCTACGAGACCCGAAACATACATATAGAGTGGTTCGGGACTGAACCGGAAGCTTACAAACACTTAGAAATTTTTTGCTCGAAACAGGGCCACACGCCCGTGTGGACAAGAAAACGCTCGTGTGGGCAGACCGTGTGGTCACACACGCCCATGTCCCTAGTCCGTGCGAATTTTATTTTTCATTTCGAATCTACAGGGGTTTTCACACGGCCTGGCACATGCCCATGTCTATGGCCCGTGTCCCTCACACGGCCATGACACACCTGTGTCTTAGCCCGTGTGTGAAAATCTTGAAATTCTATTTATGACGTCAACAGACATTTAGGGTCACACGCCCGTGTGCTAGGCTGTGTGGCGAAATTAAATCTCACAATAAATGTGCAGACTCACACGGCCTGGGCACACGCCCATGTCCTGAGGCGTGTCCTTCACACATATTTACACATATTTTAACCCCATGCTTAGCTTACTTTTGGATGAATTATTGATTGAATTTGATGAATTCGATGATCCTAATCTCTTAATTTCATGTTTTATACTCAGGAGAGCTTAGAGAGTCGAAAAGAACGAGAAACGGGCCAAAAAGGGACAAAATGGGCCTACAAGGCCTGGACCACTACACACGGGCAGACCGCACGACCGTGTGTAACAAGCAGGATCTAACACGGCCTGGGCTATCGACCACGGGCATGTCCCTGCCGACCCTAGGATGAATTCTATTCAGAATAGGATACTTGTGGGCCAAGTAAGGCATCTCGAAGCCTATATAAACACCCTAGGGGGCAACCTAAAAGGAGAGTTCGACTGGACGTCGAATAGATGCCGAGTAGAAGGAGAAAATACCCCAAGACAGCGGTCGGGAGCAGCTTAGGAGGAGGATCTCCATCAAGACTGAGGCCTTCCATCAACTTCTTGGAAGTTTTTGGGTTTTCTTATGTTTTGTTGTTTTCCCTATTCTAATATGTCTCTCTCTTTTAGTATGAACTAAAACCCTTAAATACCTAAGGGGATGAAACCTAAGACAAATCTTATTATTATTTGATTTATGAGATAAATACTTGTGCTTATTCTTAATTGTGAGTTATTATTTTTGTTTGATAATTCAGGTTATTAATTCAAGTCGAATGTGCTTATTCACTGGAGCAAAAGTCCTTAACTAAGAGTAGAGCAACATAATTAAGTGGAGTTGATTGCAACCCTAGAAATAGGGCAACGAAAATCTATCGGATTAGGGTCAAACCTAATAAGGGAATCCATATATCGAGTTAATGCGACAATAGTGGTTTTAATTAGAATGAGATTTCAATTAATCAACCTAGAGCCAGTTGTTAGTAGCCTCGAAAGAGGTATTAATATAATTTAGGGATTTCTACGGATTAAGCCATGTGAATAAATCGCATAAATCAAAAGTAATAAGTGAAGTCTAGGTGGATTCTTCCTTAGGTATTGCCTATCTCATATAAGTTGTCCAAAAGTATTTTCCCAGTTCACTCTCTGTTGCGTTCATAGTTAGTTAAATTAGTTAGTTAATTTTAGATTAGAAATAAATCCCCTTAATTATTAGGCTAGATAATAAAAGATAGTTAATAGTAAGTACTCTTGGTCCTTGAGGATACGATATTTCGGACTCACCACAGCTATACTACTGTTCGATAGGTGCGCTTGCCTTTGTCGAAATAATAGTTAGTTTCGAGCTCCATCAAGTTTTTGCGCCGTTGCCGGGGACTAAGATATTAGGAAAACTAAATTTTTATTACTTTAGTCATTTTATTTATTTGCTATTTATATTTATTTTATTTTTAACTTTGCTAATTTTTCTTTTATTTGCTTCTGGCAGGTAATTCTAGTTTATGACTAGAAGGAACCCGTCAGGACCATTACTTTTTGACAGTGATATAGAAGGTACCGTTCACAAAAATCGTAGGAAAATAAGGCGAAGCCTACAATACATAAAAAAAGAGCAAGAGGACAAAACCAATACTACCGAAGAGATGGCAGATAATAACCCACTACCTCCTGTGGTTGCCGCAAATCCGATGAATCAAAATTCTGCTCCTCGTACTATGTACGGTTATGCTAAACCTAATTTAACAGGAACTGAATCAAGTATTGTTAGACCTGTTATTGCTGCAAAAAATTTTGAACTGAAACCTAACACTATACAGATGATTCAACAGTTTGTTCAATTTGATGATTTATAGGATGAGGATTCAAACAATCACTTAACAAATTTTCTAGAATTATGCGATACCTTCAAAATCAATCGCGTTTCTGATTATGCCATTCGCCTTCGGTTGTTTCCCTTTTCGTTGAGGAACAAAGCTAAACAGTTGTTGAACTCGTTACCATGAGGATCAATCATTACATGGGACCAAATGACCGAAAAATTTTTATTAAAATATTTTTCACAGGCTAAAACGGTTAAGTTGAGGAATGATATCTCTTCTTTTGTGTAGATAGATTTAGAGACACTTTACGATGCATGGGAGAGATACAAGGATTTATTAAGAAGGTGCCCTCACCATGGGTTACGCTTGTGACTACAGGTTCAAACCTTTTACAACGGTGTGAACCCCTCAACTAGGCAGTTAATTGATTCAGCCGCTGGTGGAACCCTGAATAACAAAACCCCTGAAACGGCTTATGAGTTTATAGAGGAGATGTCACTGAATAACTATCAGTGGCAAGTTACAAGGACAAGGCCAACAAAAACCGCCAGTGTTTTCAACCTCGACGCAGTAACAATGCTATCAAATCAGATAGAACTTTTAAGTAAGAAAATTGATGGTTTGTGTGGTTCTTCGCAGGTACATCCAGTAATGCAGTGCGATACAAATAGAGGAGGGACGAACAACATAGAATATCCGCCCTACAACCCTAGCATAGAAAGTGAACAAATGAACTATATGGGTAATAATTCTAGACCTCAAAACAACCATTATAGTAACACTTATAATCCAGGTTGGAGGAACCACCCCAACTTCTCATGGGGTGGCCAAGGAAATCAGAGACAACAACTCATCCCAAGCTTTCAACAGCAACCCTACCCACAAGAAAAGAAGCCGAACCTTAAGGAGATGCTAACAAAATTCATCGCAGTGTCAGAAACTCGTTTCCAAAACACCGAAACAACACTTTAAAATCAACAAGCATCAATTCAATGACTCGAGAACCAACTAGGACAACTTGCTAAACTGATCTCAGAACGACCACAAGGTAGCTTGCCACGCAACACTAAAACTAACCCAAAGGAGCAACTTCAAGCTATAACCATTCACGATAGTGAAGGGTTAGATAAGCCAAAATTGAGGCAAAAGAATATGGTAGAGGAAGGTAAGGTTGAGGTAAGCCATGTTAAACCAAAATCGGTAATTACGAGTACCAACCTCGTGTGACATGCACCAATGCGATGAAGAAAGACAACACAGATGAACAATTCGGTAAATTTCTTAAACTTCTAAAGAAATTACATATTAACTTACCGTTTCTTGAAGCTCTTTCGTAGATGCCAGATTTAAGGAAATTTTCAAAAGAGCTTTTGACAAACAAACCGAGGGTAAACGATTCGTCACATGTGGAGCTAAATGCAATGTGCTCAGCAATTTTACAGAATAAACTATCACAAAAGTTAAAAGACCCAGAGAGTTTTATATTTCTGTGCTTAATTGGTAGTTTATCTGTTGATAATGCTTTAGCTGATTTAGGGGCAAGCATAAATGTTATGCCTTATAAAGTGTTTAAACAGCTAAGTCTAGGGAAACCCAAACAAACTAGGATGAGCATTCAATTAGCTGATAAAACTATTAGAATTCCTAGGGGTATAATTGAAGATGTACTAGTGAAAACTAATAAATTTATATTCCCAGTAGACTTTGTTGTTTTAGACATGGATGAGGACAATAATGTTCCTTTAATTTTAGAAAGACCCTTTTTAGCAACTGCTAGAACTAAAATTGATGTTGGTACAGGTGAGCTCACACTTCGTATTGGTGACGAAACGATCACTATTTAAGCTCTTGACACGGCTAGGACATTGAGTAATAAATGTGAGAACATAAATTCCATTAATAACCATTCGTTTCAACCTTCTTTTTAGAAAGCACCACGAAATTACACAACTGAGCCATATCCTAAACCTTGTACCAACAAAGAAATAACTCACGAGGAGCGAAGGCTTCAGATCGATGAACTAGACGAGTGGAAGACACATTTCAAGGAGAAACCAAGAAAACACGATGAACCAAAGCAAATCTATGAGCCAAACCAATTTAAGATCAGGGATCAAGTATTGTTGGATAAGATAGACCCTCGAATCACCACTTCAGACCTTAATACAAACAAAGACATCCCTTTCACGATACTGAATGTCTTCCCATACGAAACGGTCGAGGTAACTAATCCTAAGTTCAGCACTTTTAAGGTAAACACCACTCGACTTAAACTATATATCGATAACCAAATTGATAGCAAAAATGAGGAGTTTCAACTCTTCAAACCACCATGATCATGCGAATGAAAGGTAAGTCTAGCTTAAGACTTTAAACGAGCACTTCTCTGGAGGCAACCCGAGCACTAACCCCGTTAATTTCCATATTTTCGATTTGTAGCACCTAACTCCAAACTAACCAATTTAATAAAGTGCAGGTTTCCCTACCACACGGCCTTGCACACGGGCATGGCCGTGGCCATGTGGACACCACGAGTAGGTATGTAACGACCCAAAATCCGTGGGCACCAGAAAAAAAAGTGTTATCGGGCCTCCGTCTTAGTAAATCGAGTTAGTAAATAATTATTAGGAGTAATTATGAGTCTAATAGTGTGTTTAATTAGATTTTTATTTAGTGAATTTAGCTTAATTTAAAGTAATTAGGAAAAAGGACTAAAGTGAATAAAGGGTAAAAGTTGAATTGTAAATGGATTCTCGAAAATAGCAATGCCAATGACTAAACTACTGCAGAAGAATGTTCCTTTTATCTGGGATGATCAGTGCCAGAATAGTTTTGAGACTTTGAAGCAAATGTTGACAGAGGCACCGATATTAACATTGCCAGAGTCTGGGAAAGATTTTATTGTATACAGTGATGCTTATTTGAGTGGTTTGGGTTGTGTATTGATGCAAGATGGAAAGGTTATTGCATATGCATCTAGACAGTTGAAGCCACATGAACGTAATTACCCGACGCACGATTTGGAGCTAGCTGCAGTAATTTTTGCTTTAAAGATTTGGAGGCATTATCTTTATAGTGAGAAATGCTACATTTATACAGATCATAAAAGTCTCAAATATCTTCTGTCACAGAAAGATTTAAATTTAAGGCAAAGACGGTGGATCGAGCTTCTAAAAGATTATGATTGTGTTATAGACTATCATCCAGGAAAAGCAAATGTGGTAGCTGATGCATTGAGCAGGAAAGCTGCGATTGAATTACGAGCAATGTTTGCTCGGCTCAGTGTTAATGATGATGAAAGCTTGTTAGCTGAGTTAAGGGTTAAGCCGATGATGTTAGATCAGATTAGAGCAGCTCAGATGGAAGATGACAAATTATTAAAGAAAAGAGAAATGGTTCAGGATGGTGCAGTCGAGAGTTTTAGTATTGATGAACATGATTGTTTGAGGTTTCAAAATCGAATTTGTGTTCCAACTACTTCTGAATTAAAGAAGATGATTCTTCAAGAAGCACACGATGGTACTTTTGCGTTGCATCCGGGTGGAACAAAAATGTATCGTAATTTAAGGGAGCTTTATTGGTGGCCAGGGATGAAGAAAGATATAGTTGAATATGTCAGTAAATGTTTGACTTGCCATCGAGTAAAGGCAGAACATCAGGTACCGACAGGATTACTCCAGTCTATTAGTATTCCTGAATGGAAATGGGATAGTATTACTATGGATTTTGTTACGGGGTTGCCACCGTCAGCGAGTAAAAAGAATGCCATTTGGGTGATAGTTGATCGGCTTACTAAATCTGCTCATTTCATAGCAGTCAGGACTGATTGGTCTCTACAGAAGCTTGCTGAAGTTTATATTCGAGAAATTGTGAGACTGCATGGCATTCTAGTATCTATAATTTCCGATCGGGATCCACGATTTACATCAAGATTTTGGAGGCAGTTACATGATTCTTTGGGTACTCGGCTTAATTTCAGTACTGCATTTCATCCACAAACCGATGGACAATCGAAACGGGTAATTCAGATTTTAGAAGACATGCTTCGGGCTTGCATTATTGACTTTGAATCAGGTTGGGAACGATACTTGCCATTAGCTGAATTTGTTTATAATAATAGTTACCAATCTAGTATTCAAATGGCTCTATATGAAGCATTATATGGTCGAAGATGTCGATCAGCGGTATGTTGGACAGAGTTAAATGAGAAAAAGATAGTTGGACCGGAATTAATTCAGGAGACAGAAGAAGTAGTTAAAAAGATCAAAGACAGGTTGAAAGTAGCTTTTGACAGACAAAAGTCTTATGCAGATCTGAAGCGACGGGATATAGAATATTTTGTGGGTGATAAAGTGTTTTTAAAGGTATCGCCTTGGAAGAAAGTTTTGAGATTTGGTCGCAAAGGAAAATTAAGTCCTCGTTACATTGGGCCGTATGAAGTAATTGAAAGAATCGGACCGGTTGCCTATCGATTAGCTTTACCTCCGGAATTACAGAAAATTCATGATATTTTTCATGTTTCCATGTTACGAAGGTATCGATCGGATCCATCTCATATTATTTCTACTGAAGACATTGAGATTAGACCGGATTTATCATATGAAGAAGAATCGGTTCAAATACTAGCTCGAGAATTGAAAGAATTAAGAAACAAACGAGTCCCTTTGGTAAAAGTATTGTGGAGAAGCCAAAGTGTGGAAGAAGCAACTTGGGAATCGGAAGAAACTATGAGAGCACAGTATCATCACCTATTCTCAGGTAAATTTCGAGGACGAAATTTATTAAGGGGGAGAAATGTAACGACCCAAAATCCGTGGGCACCAGAAAAAAAAATGTGTTATCGGGCCTCCGTCTTAGTAAATCGAGTTAGTAAATAATTATTAGGAGTAATTATGAATCTAATAGTGTGTTTAATTAGATTTTTATTTAGTGAATTTAGCTTAATTTAAAGTAATTAGGAAAAAGGACTAAAGTGAATAAAGGGTAAAAGTTGAATTGTAGATTAAAAGAAAATAAAAAGGACTAAAATGGCAAATAGACTATTTAGTATATTTGAGGCGGCATAAGCATAAAAATCTGAGATTTTTATGTGTTAAAATATATTATTATTATTATTATTAGATAACTATATTAATATAAAATTATATTATATAATAAAGTAAATAGAATAAAAGAAATAAGAAAAGAAACAAAACAAAGAAACAGAAAAAAAGAAAGAACAGAGAGCATACGAAACAGGGGAAAGGAAGGAAAGAAAAGAAAAAGGAAAAATTAGGGATTTGAAGCTTTAAGCTTTGAAAGGTAAGTCAATTTAGCCATTTTCTCTTAATTTTTGATGTTTTAGAAGCTTTAAAGCAATATTTTGATGAAACTAAGTTGATATTTTGAGAGCCTTTAGGTTTTTAACCATAGTTGATGTTGAAGAAAAATATAAATTATGGATTAAATTGAATAAAATTTAAGTTAGAATTAGTAAAAGGATTAAATTGTAAAGTAAGCTATAATTTTTGTATTATAGAGATTAATTTGGAAGAAATTATAAATTAGGGTTTCATTATGAATATTAGATAGTCAAGTTGAATATGGAAGGAATTTAAGTAGAAACAAAGCATGAATTAAGTTAAGAAAGTAAGTAAACTTAATTAGGATTTAATTACAAAATAAGTTATAAGAAAATGGTTTTGGGACAGCAGCAGAAGAGTAGCTTTGAAAAATCACCAAAAATTGTAGAAATGGAAGTAGAAGTTGAGTAAGATATTAAATTAAAGCTTATTGAGTCTATTTTCATATGAAAGAAATAGAGAAAGGAAAGAAATTCTGTATTATGAGATATTTAGATTTTAGTGAAACTGATTCAGATTGATTTCGAGATCCTCTGTTCTGACTTGGAAAAATCATTAAAAATTGTACAAAAAAATTTTGGGACATAATTTATATGGTTAGATTCCTTAATGAGTCTATTTTTATAAGAAACAAACTAGAACATCATTTGAATTCTGTATAAAGAGATAATTAAATCTTAGCAAAGAGTGGTCGGAACTGTCAGACAACAGAATAGGGGTGATTTCAAAGAATAAACTGTACTTATTGGCTAAATCAAAAATTCTGAAAATTTTATGGCAAGAATATATGTGAGTCTAGTTTCATATAAAATTTACGGATCTTAATTCGGAATTCTATAATTCAAGATATAGATAATTTAGTGACAATGACTCAGGTAGACAGCTTTGAAAGAACTTATAAGTAAATAATAGAATTGTGTATAAAGGATGTGGAATGAAGAGGAAGAGTAGAAATTGAATAAAATTCAATTATTTATTGTAATTTAAGGTTGTAATTAATAATGTAAATTATTATTATTTTCGTAGCTAAAAAGGAACTCGAGGCATCAACCTACAAAGGAAAGGAGAAGGTTACCGAGGAATAATCAAGCAAATTCGGGTTTGTATTACTATAATTCAAACTATTTATTTATTCATCAAATGTTAGATTAATTTATGTATATGGTAAGTAAATTATAAGGTAAGTGTTTTTATTGAATTGTATCTGGATTGAAATGGAAAAGTGTAATTGATATTGAAATTGAATTTGTTATGGAAATGAAAATGAAATTGAGAATTGAAATACCCTATTAACTAGTCGGGCTGAGTCGGATATAATTGGCATGTCATAGGATTTGGAAGAGTACGGGATTTATCGGCTTTGCTGATCAGGCACTTTATGTGTCGTAAATCAGGCACTTTATGTGTCGTATTTTAGGCACCTCGTGTGTCGTATCAGGCACCTCGTGTGTCATTTCAGGCACTTATGTGTCGTATACTGATCAGGTACTATGTACCGTTTTAGGCACATGTGCCGTACTGGTGTGTTTGGGTTGGAATCCGTGTATCCGTTAAAGTCCGAGTCTGTTAATAGGGGTAAATAAGGAAAAGGTTAAATTGAATATAATGAAATGGTTGAGCCATTGGAAGAAATGCGAAAATAGAACATGAACTGAAAAATGTGAATGGAATATGAGTATGAGAATAGAAAGTATGAACCATTGGTTCAAGAAATGGATAGTGGCTCAACATGATTGTGTATTATTTCAATTGTTGAATAGCTAAAATTGAGTTGTATGAATATATTGAGAAAGACAAACTTATATGAAAGTTATGTTTGAATTCGTTTAGTAAAATTAAAGTTATATGATTTAATTATATGATTATTATGTTTATAATTTGAATTATGATAATACCACTGAGTATATGTATACTCAGCGTACGGTTGTTTCCGTGCGCAGGTTGTAGAAGTCAAATACTGAACCAGCATCCGAAGCCAGACCCGACTTCAGCAAACCTTTGGTGATGTATATTTCCTTTTGGTAATGTGGCATGTACGTAGGTTGTGTATAAAGGTTATTATGTTTTTGAAGTAAATGGTTAAAATGTTAGTATTATAAGTTTAAGAATTATAATGAAAGAAGTATATTTATTTTAATCTAACTAATATTTTGATAAATTTAAGTTGATATTATATTGATTGAGTTTGATTAGAAGGTATTTAGAATGAATATATGAAATGAATTTGGTTGAATTGGTTATGATTGAAATGAATACGGTTTTTTACAGGGGGTTTTATATGATAATAAGCAGAAATGCTACCGAAATTTATTTAAACAAAATAAATTCTGAAATACTTAAACGAGTCCCATTTCACTTTTAATACAGATTTTAGACTTTGAAAGTTCATAATAGGGATCAGTTATTAAAATTATACTATGAATGTTATTTTTTTTTAGAATTATTTGCAAATTGTCTGATATGTCCGGTAATGCCTCGTAACCCTGTTCCAGCGATGGTTCGGGGTTAGGGGTGTTACAAGGTACATCGACGTGGACAACAATTTCCTAAAACACAGGCTGCGATAAAATGCCACGACCGTGCGATATGGCCGTGGTCGACACTGAGAAAGTAACACGGGTGTGCGATATGCTCGTGCCCCGAGGCTGTGGTCTACACTGATTTATCAACATAGGCGTGGTAACCTCTACACAGGCGTGGGAAAAACGAACGAAGCATCACACGGTCGTGCGATACGGCCGTGTAACCTAACACACCCATGGCACACGGGCGTGGGCAGCAACCAGATCCCTGTTTCCTATTTAAAACCCCCTTATTCTTCTCCCAAACCCTAATCACCACACCTCTTTCTTTTTCTTTTATCTTTCCGTTTCATTTTCCTTTTTTCCTTTCCCTCACTCTTTCTCTACACCACCATCACCATGCCAAAGAAGCAAAAGGATCCTAGCACAGTTTCCTTGTGCGAGACCAATATCCATAAGTTCATACCAGCCGCTTCATTAACTCGACAGGACAAGGACCTTGGGGTCCATTCAGTTTTTCTTTTCCTTTTCTCTTATCCTTTATTTTCCTTCTCTTTATCTTTCTTGTGCTTAATTTATATTATTATATTTTGATTTCTTTAATTTAGGTTCAAAAGGCTGTTAGGGAATCACCACAACACCATCGAAGTATCCTTCATCCCTAACCAACTTTACACCGTTTCTTTTCTTTGACTCCATCTAGAATTCAGGAAGTTTCACTTCTCTCCTTCTCTTATGCTTTTCTTACTATATTATCATTTTTATCTTTTTACATTGAGGACAATGTAAAGCTTAAGTGTGGGGAGATGTCAACAAGACTCTCGTATTAGAATATCTCTGAATTATGCTTTGTCTTAAGTAATTTTTTCATATTACTATTAGAACGAAACTTCTATTAATTTATGATTTTCATTGATATGTTTTGGATTAATTCATAAGTAATTGTGCGTTGATGGTTTAACTTTAAGATATTAGAGAATCAAGCATGATAAGTCTATTTTATGTAATTAAAATTTTTTTTAGGTTGTTTCCCTAATCTTAAATATTACTTTGAAGTTCGAAATTTATAATGTTAACATCAAAAACCATAATTTTTGTGAGTCTTTGAGCCTTTTAGAGCATATATATTTTCTTGCTCACTTTATTGATTATAAGTGTGTCAACATTGATTTGTTATTCTAGAACTTGCTTCGATTATACATGTCGAGACCACGTTTTTTATTTGATATACTGAGATGATAAAGGCACCTAGGATTTAACCCATTTATCCCAAAAAGCCTATCTCTATAATTAACCCCTAGTGAACCCCTTTTTAGCCTAATAAACCATTTCTTGGCTCACCCATTAATATTAACCCAAAACCAAAATTTTACTTCCCTTAATCTCTTGACGTCCTTTTTGTCAAGAATTGATTTGATCAGTTGCCTAACTATGTTCTCTATTTCAGTTATTAAGTTCTTTCTTATTATTGCAAATACTTGTGTTTAAAAAAAAGTATATTCATCATTAGTTCTATGTTTTATGAGCTTAAACAGTTAAATTCACATCTTCAGAAGAAGCTCATGTTATTAATCTAATTATTCATTATTAGTTCATTATTTCTAGTTAGGTAATTTGTCAATTCAATCTCGATTCTAACCTTCTAATTCAACCTATATCCATACCTTTAACCCAAGCCCCATTACAACCCTTTAAAGACCTTTTGATTTGTGTATCATCTCATTTTATAGTGGTGGAGATTTGATTTTCATGCAAGCCTATGGGATTAACTTTTCATGTTTGACTTTTGAGTGCTTAATTTGAACCTTAAACACTTTTGAGTGATTTGAGTGAATCCTTAGTAAGGATGTCAAGCATTGTCGGTTTTGAATCAAAGGTAATTATTTAGGTAAGGGGAAACACCTACGTTTTCGTGATATAAAAATTTATGACTTAGATTATTTGAATCTTTAGGACTCTTTTAGTTGTATTATCAATGTATGAATTATCTATGAATTATGATGAACATTATTGATAAGAATTGTAAATTGAAGAAGTTAATTTTAATTGTGAGTTGAGAATTTTGCTTGAGGACAAGCAAAGGTTTAAGTGTGGGGATATTTGATAAACCATAATTTACACATATTTTAACCCCTTGCTTAGCTTACTTTTGGATGAATTATTGATTGAATTTGATGAATTCGATGCTCCTAATCTCTTAATTTCATGTTTTATACTCAGGAGAGCTTAGGGAGTCGAAAAGAACGAGAAACGGGCCAAAAAGGGACAAAATGGGCCTACACGGCCTGGACCACTACACACGGATGGACCACACGACCGTGTGTGACAAGCAGGATCAAACACAGCTTGGGCTATCGACCACAGGCGTGTCCCTGCCTACCCTAGGATAAATTCTATTCGGAATAGGATACTTGTGGGCCAAGTAAGGTATCTCGAAGCCTATATAAACACCCTAGGGGGCAACCTAAAAGGAGAGTTCGACAGGACGTCGAATAGACGTCGAGTAGAAGGAGAAAATACTCCAAGACAGCCGTCGGGAGCAGCTTAGGAGAAGGATCTCCATCAAGACTGAGGATCTCCTATCAAGTTCTTAGAAGTTTTTGGGTTTTCTTATGTTTTGTTGTTTTCCCTATTCTAATATGTCTCCCTCTTTTAGTATGAACTAAAACCCTTAAATACCTAAGGGGATGAAACCTAAGACACGTCTTATTATTATTTGATTTATGAGATAAATACTTATGTTTATTCTTAATTGTGAGTTCTTATCCTTGTTTGATAATTCAGGTTATTGATTCAAGTCGAATGTGCTTATTCGGTGGAGTAAAAGTCCTTGTCTAAGAGTAGATCAACACAATTAAGCGGAATTGATTGCAACCCTAGAAATAGGGCGACGAAAATCTGCCAGATTAGGGTCAAACCTAATAAGGGAATCCATAGATCGAGTTAATGCGACAATAGGGGTTTTAATTAGAAAGAAATTTCAATTAATCAACCTAGAGTCAGTTGTTAATAGCCTCGAAAGAGGTATTAATATAATTTAGGGATTTCTACAGATTAAGCCAAGTGAATAAATCACATGAATCAAAAGTAATAAGTGAAGTCTAGGTGGATTCTTCCTTAGGTATTACCTATCTCATATAAGTTGTCCAAAAGTATTTTCCCAATTCACTCTCTGTCGCGTTCATAGTTAGTTAAATTAGTTAGTTAACTTTAGATTAGAAATAAATCCCCTTAATTATTAGGCTAGATAATAAAAAGATAGTTAATAATAAGTACTCTTGGTCCTTGAGGATACGATATTCCGGAATCACCACAGCTATACTACTGTTCGATAGGTGCGCTTGCCTTTGTCGAAATAATAGTTAGTTTCGAGCTCCATCAGGTCCTTATTTAGTAATTAGACCATTAAATGAGTTAGTGGATGTGCATGGCATGATATTTATGAAAATTTTAAAGTTAGGTAAGGGCAATTAGGTAATTAGCCAATTAAAGATAAAAATAAAATAAAACAAATTAGTTATCATCTTCACACATGCATGAGCTAAAAATTTCAGCAAAGAAAACACCATTGAAGACCTTCAAATTTTTGGCCAAGCTCATCCTTGCATGTAGGTGCGTTTTTGTCTCGTTTTTAATGATTTTTATGTTTTCGTGATCGTTATAGCTTAACCTAGCTAGCTCGGGAACTAATTTGCAAAATGGTTAAAGATTTAGGGTTTTACCATTGATAAATATGTTAGGGTTTTGAAGTTTAATGGAAGAAAATGAATCTTTGTTGTTAAATAAATAACTTTTGTTAAAGGAATTTTAATGAAATTACCAATTAGGGGTTAAATTGTGAAATGTGAAAATTATGTGTTAAATGTGTGAATTTGTGGAATGTGTGGGTTGCTATATGCATATAGTAAATTCGGCTAGGCTTAGTTGGGGATGAAATTGCATGAATTTCATTTTAAGAGCCTAGGGACTAAATTGTAAAGAAGTCAAATGTTTAGGGGCAAAATGGTAATTTTGTCATAACACGAAATTTGGATTGAATTTATTAGAATAATGATTAAATAAGTTAAATTTGATTATATAGATCAAGAAAAGTAACATTTGGAACCAAATCAGGGAAAAGATAAAGTTGTGGACTAAACGATCGTATTTCTCCGTTCAAGTTTGAGGTAAGTTCGTGTAGATAAATTGCATATTTATATGTTTTAATTGAAATATATGTATGTCAATAGTTTAATTATTATGTATAATTATTGAACACATAACCGACGATATATGAAGAATACCGAGCCCCGTTTGAACCTTAGAAATTCGTAGGATACATATAACATGTCATTAGGGTTACCGTTTTGGTTGAGGTCCTGCATATGTTGCAGACTCACCACAACTCGTATGAGCTTACCAATTTACAGGTCGTATGAGCTTACCGATATTCAGCTCGGAGGAGCTTATCGTTTATCGCTCATATGAGCCTACATGTACAGGAATTGACAGATTACAGTTCAGTACACCTCGTGTGTACTACCCGCGTATCTAACAAGATTCTAAGTAGTTCAACGGGCATAGTGTTATTACGAGATTATACAAGTTCGATACAAACTATTACAAGTAGTTACATAGAGGTGGTTTATATATATATGATATACGAATATACGGTATACATGTTACATGTATATGGAATGTTAATAATTGTTGAATTCATACATGATTCTCGGTTTTTTTATATGGATACATGTCTAACTTAAGAATGGTTATGTGATAGGCTTTGGCCAAATTGAATTGAGTTACTTACCTAAATTTATGGTTATATGGTAAGTTTAATTCTATGTTTTACGAACTTACTAAGCTTAATTGCTTACTCTGTTTATTTTATGTGTTTTATAATGCTTCAGAAGCTCGCTCGATTTGGAAGTTGTTGGAGATTGCGTCACACTATCGAACACTTATTTTGGTACTTGGGACTTTATATTTTGGTTAAATGGCATGTATAGGTATTTTGGATAATGTGGCATATATGTTTGTTGTGTATTTAGTCAATTGATTTGGCTTGAAAATGGTATATGTTTTGATATATAAATAGGTGTAAATGACCTTATGATATGTGGTGTATAATTGTTACGTGAATGCCTTGTTTTGTGAATTGGTATTTAAGGTACCAAATGGTTGAAATTGAGATGTGGCATGCATGATAACTTAGGCACAATGTCTCACATATGAGTTTGACCATTTAGGTATATTTTGGAAGTGTGATTGATATGTTTTAAAGGGGTCAATGAATGTGTTGATGGATATCATGTTGTATGTGTGGATATTACATGTTATAAACTTGATATTGGTTGGTTTTGAATGCCTATTTATGCCTACATTGTTGAATTTAGGTTGGTACCACATTGGGTGAGAAAATATGGCTTGGAAAAAATGGCCTATTTTTGTCTACACGGACGTGTGTCTCAGCCATATGTGATACACGGCCAAGTGCCACAGTCATGTGTCCCCTGATACTTCTATAGAATTCAAGTCAGTAGCTTTACACGGCCTAGCACATGGGATTGTGGTTTGGCCGTGTGGCACAAGTCAGTATACCCTCCAGTTTTCACACGGCCTGGCACACGAGCGTGTGAGGTCACTTCGAAGGGTATACGGCCTGACACACGGGCGTGTGGTCTGGCCGTGTGACCCAAGTCAGTGAGTTATATGGGGTAGGACACCGGGTGAGACACGACCGTGTGTCCCCATTTTGAATGCCCACACGGTCTGAGACACTGGCGTGTCACTTGGCCGTGTGAGATACACAGCCTGGCCACACGGGCGTGTGTCCCCTGCATTTTTGAAAATTTTCCATTTTTTTAAAAAATTCCTTAAGTACTCGATTTAGTCCCGAACCACTTTTAATGTCTATTTTGTGCCTCAAGGGCTCGTATTAGGGACTACATGAATGAATTTGAATGGTTTTGTTTGGAATGAGAAATTAATTTGAAATGTTTGATTTAAAAGTCTGGTAATGCTCTGTAACCTTATTCCGGCGTCGGATACGGGTTAGAAGTGTTACAAAAATGGTATGCAATAATCAAATAATATGATAAATCAATC
>CM016621.1:132712874-132886603 GCA_005393395.2 Gossypium australe
CGGTACTTGTCAAACCCTCCAATACTGTCTCCTCCGTGCCCCGATAAGCCACTAATCTTATATCTGACGGTGCTTAATCGCTCAATGGGATGTGTACTAGGTCAACATGATGATACAGGGAGAAAGGAGAAGGCAATATACTATCTCAGTAAAAAATTTACTGATTGTGAAATGAGATATTCACCAATTGAAAAACTATGTTGTGCGCTGATTTGGACAACTCGGAGATTGAGACAATACATGCTGTACCACACGACCTGGCTAATCTCAAAGTTGGATCCCCTAAAGTATATGATGGAGGCGACCGCTTTGAATGGGAGGATGGCTAGATGGCAAATCCTACTGTCTGAATTCGATATTGTATATGTGAGCCAGAAGGCTATAAAAGGGAGTGCGATAGCCGACTTCCTAGCCAGCAGAGCTTTAGAAGATTACGAGCCGTTGAACTTTGATTTCCCGAATGAGGATCTAATGTATGTGGCAACAGCGGAAGAGGACACTGCGAGAGATTACCTTTGGAAATTATATTTCGACGGAGCATCAAACGCTATTGGAAATGGGATTGGGGCAGTCTTGGTATCCCCAAAAGGAGATCACTACCCATCCACAGTCAGGTTGGATTTCGATTGCACAAACAATATGGCAGAATACGAAGCTTGCATCATGGGACTCCACGCTGCAATAGAACGTAGAATTAAAATGCTGGAAGTATACGGAGATTCCGCATTAGTGATCTACCAACTAAGGGGCGAATGGGAAACAAGAGACCCCAAATTGATCAACTATCGAAGGATAATCATGGGATTAATCGGGGAGTTCGACGATATCACCTTTAATTATCTCCCACGAGAAGAAAATCAAATGGCAGATGCTCTGGCTACTTTAGCTTCCATGATTAAAGCGAGTAAGCAAGAAGATGTAAAGCCTATTCAAATGAGTGTTTACGAAGCCCCAGCTTACTGCTGCAACGTAGAAGAAGAAGAAAAGGACGAGCACCCCTGGTACCAAGACATATTGCGATATGTGAGAGATCGCGAATACCCAAATCATGCAACTGAGAATGAGAAAAGGACACTCAGGAGATTGGCCCTCGAATATGTTTCGGATGGAGACATTTTGTACAAAAAGGGAAAGGATCAAGTACTGTTGAGATGCGTCGATGCTGTAGAAGCCAAGATGATCCTAGAGGAAGTTCATGAGGGTGTTTGCGGAACACATGCTAATGGATTCACAACGGCCAGGCAAATAATGAGATTTGGATATTATTGGTCCACCATGGAAGGAGATTGTGTCAAATATGCCAAGAAATGTCATAAATGCCAGATTTATGGAGATAAGATTCATGTGCCTCCGTCTCCCCTGCATGTTATGACTTCCCCGTGGCCCTTTTCCATGTGGGGCATGGATGTTATCGGACCAATCTCACCAAAAGCGTCGAATGGACACAGATTCATCTTCGTAGTCATTGATTATTTCACGAAATGGGTAGAAGCGGCTTCATACGCTAACGTCACTAAATCGGCAGTTAGTCGGTTTTTAAAAAAGGAAATCATCTGTCGATATGGGATGCCCGAAAGAATTATATCAGACAACGCATTGAATTTGAACAATAGCACGATAGCGGATGTCTGTCGACAATTCAACATTAAACATCATCATTCATCTCCATATCGTCCGAAAATGAATGGGGCAGTGGAAGCAGCGAATAAGAACATCAAGAAAATAGTGGGGAAGATGACAGAAACTTACAAAGATTGGCATGAAAAATTACCGTTCGCACTTTACGCTTATCGAACGTCCGTCAGAACCTCTACCGGGGCAACACCTTTCTCACTGGTTTACGGGATGGAGGCAGTCCTACCCATTGAAGTGGAAATACCTTCTCTTCGGGTTTTAACAGAGGTAAAACTGGATGAAGCTGAGTGGGTTCAGGCTCGATACGATCAATTGAACCTAATCGAAGAAAAAAGGCTAAAGGCTATTCGTCATGGTCAGATGTATCAAAAGCGCATGATGCGAGCCTATAACAAGAAGGTTCGCCCAAGAGAGTTTCACGAGGGAGATCTGGTACTGAAAAAGATCCTCCCCATGCAAAAGGATTTCAGAGGAAAATGGATGCCAAATTGGGAAGGGCCGTACGTGGTGAAGAAGGCTTTCTCTGGAGGCGCACTGATTTTAATGGAAATGGATGGGAAGAGCCTGCCTAACCCCGTGAACTCAGATTCAGTTAAAAAATACTTCGCGTAAAAAAAAATAATAAAAAAAAATAAAAGGGAGAAGCCAATGCGAAAACCCGCAACGGGCGCTTTGAGACCAAAAGGGGTTTGAACTGAAAAAGAAGAGTCCCACCGCACTCGACTGGACAGGAAAAGGGCATATTGCACCTCGATACATCAACAAAATATCCAAGATCTTCTGAGCGCATGTTAAACTCAAAATGGTCTTCCAAATGTTCAGGCAGAGGAGTTTAGGCCGCGATATCTAGGGGCACCTAATTTTTGTTCTACCCATTTTCAGTTTGTAATTTGTGACCATCTTATTCAATGAATTTCTTCCTTGATTACATTTGCCAAATTTGGATTAACATGTCACATTTCGGGATGTACTCCCAATTACTCTCCTCCTTACAAGTCTGCTTAGGCATTTTTACATTGAAATAACGATTACGGAACTAATAATATTTTCATAAAAGGAGTCCTACATATTATCCTGAAAGCCTCTGAATAATACAAGGACATGAAGCGTAACTATTGTTCAAAATTTATTCCACCTAAGGTTCAGAAGTGTTGAAAATTGACAAATGATCGTCTATCTGAACAAAAATCAGACACCTCGTCAGTAATAGGCACTCCATAAATAACGAGCAATGTCAGTCTTGGCATATAATGAAGTCGTAATACCATTATTGATTCAACGCCTTAAAAGGGTTGAAAGAAGACAAATGTTACTCTCCTAAGGCGGTAATGTGAGGTACGAACTTTATGCCTCGGAGAATACCACGGAAGAGACAATGATATTGCGGTGGGGCAAACCCATTTTCTCTGAGTTTCCTATAACTGCAATAATCGTAGTGCCTCAGTGAATCTCGCCATGAGCAATGACCACCTAAACCATAAATAGGGTCCTTCTCATGCATTCACCTGCATCCAGTTAGGAGCATTCTAGTTATTACATCCTAGACATTTTTACACTGTGAAAAATCATCATATTTAGCATTCATGTGAATGGCGCATATAGTTAGGGGCATTTGAATCACCTCCACCATAACACCATCATCATTTGCATGAGCATAAGCACGTTCTGCAGAACAGGTTCCTCGGAGAACAGCATAGCAGCATTGAAGAGGACACTGCTCCCATGGAACGGGCTGAACATGGTTGAAAGTGCGGATTCATTTCCTTGATGTTCCAATGGAGCAGGTTGAAGCTGCTAATCCCTCATTAAATACCCAAAATTTACCCGGCCCAATTAAGCCCAAAACCAAATTAAATATCCTGTTACAAACCCAATCAGTTCAAAAATAAACCAAGCCCAAAAAATAAAGAAATCGGCCCAATAAACAGTGGCCCAAATGGCCCGAAATTAAAGAAATTTTGGCTAGGGTTTCTGGAAACCCTTCCCTCTGCGCCGTAAGCCTCTGGCCTCCACTATCGCCGAATGCCCTGTTGTCTGCCACCATCGCGCTCCACCAGCCCCAAAACCTGCAAAAAAACAAAGCAACGACAGCCTTTGCAATAATAGAAAAATAGATTATTGTATTTTATTCCTCAAGATTCGGGTATAAAGAACCGAATACAGAACTGTATGAACACACTTTTTTTGGAGAGAAAATTAATCAAAAACAAAAAAAAAGAAAACAGATTCAGAAGAGCAACCAAAACAGCAAAAAAACTTTCGAGGTATTTTATATATTGTTTTTATTTTTTTATATTTTTTTCGCATAAACATACCCATAAATATATAAAAGAAAAAGAGCAAAAAAGGGGAAGGGTTTACCTTTTCCGGCCACCGCTCGCGGTGGCCGGCACGGCGGCATCATCGGCGGTCCGAGTCGCCGGAAATCCCCTTCCCATGCGCTCCTGTAGAGAAGAGGAAGGAAGCCAAAGTTTTTTTTTTAGAAAACAGAAAAATGAAGCTAAAACAAAAAATTTGTCTTAAATAGGCCAGCAAAACGGTGCGTTTAGCACCTGTCCCAGAAATGGCCAAAACGGCGCCGTTTGGCGCGACCCGGACGACCCGACCCGTTCGGACCTTAGGTCCGCGCGTTTCTATGCTGAAGGGCTAATTGCACTTTTAGCCCTTCCGCATTCTTATAGTTTTTTAATTCGGTTTTTTATTGTTTTAAAATTTGTCCCGAGAGTTTAGTTCGGTTTAAAATTTGATCCCCCTAGCTGATGCGTGTTTCGGCCAAAAGGTCTTATTGTGCGCGAGGTCCCTCCCCTTTTTTCTCATATTTCAACCTGGTCCTTTTCCCTTGTTTTTATTTTCGAATTACCCCCACTCATTCTACTTTAATCTTGATTTAGCCCCTTTCTTGATTATTTTTGTGATTACCATTTTTAATATTATTATTATTATATTATTATATTTATTATATTCATATTATTATACTGTATATACCGCATTATTATATTTATATTATATATTGTACATAGGTTGTATTATTTTACTATTATTATTATTATCATTATTATTATAGTTGCATTATTATCTTGTATATATATATTATATATATTATTATGTTATTATTTTATATTATTATTATTGTTATTATATTATTATTACATTATACATATTTTCTATTATTATTACTATTATTATTATCACTATATTACTCTCTTTATTAATTATATCATATTTTTATTATTATTACATTATATATATTATGTATCATTATTATTATTATTATTATTATTATTATTATTATTATTATTATTTTGTGATTATATTATTATCTTGTACATATTTGTGTTATTACGGTATATTATTATTTGTACATACTAACTTTATTATACTGCTATTACTACACGTATATTAATATATGGTATATATTTTTATTATATTTATTATTATTATTATGTTACCATCTTCATATTATTACTAGATTATTATTATCACCACTATATTTATATTAATATATATATATTTTCTATTATTACTATTATTGCTATTACTATGTTATTATTTCAGCATTTTATGGTCGCTATTACTATTATATTATCTTGTATATAGTTCGCATTATTATCATTACTATTATTATATTATTAGCACATACATAGTATCGTATTATTATATTTATATTAGTATATCGTACATATGTTGTATTACTTTACTATTATTACTATTATTATTATTAGTATTTTGTTTATATTATACGTTGTACCTTGTTATGTATTGTTACTTGTATATGCTAACTCCATCACTATTATTATTACCATACTTGTATTATTATACTATATATATATTTTGTATCATTATTAATATTATTATTTTATTACCACTATGGTAGTAATATTATTACTAACATGTTATTATTACTATTTGCATATATAGTTATTATTTTATTATTATTATGTTAATACTATGTTTATTACTAACTATTCTATCATCCATTATATTTATTTTCTTCGTTGTTATTATTTTCATAATTATATTTTCCTTTGGTATCTACACTTGTAACTATCATTACTCGTTATTCATATTTTCATTTGACATCATCATCATCTCGACTCGTTCATTTCTACTTTATTTCACCTTCGTCCTTTATACGTCATTTATATTAGCGATTTGTTGCCATGTTTTTATGCATATCTGTATTGTAAAATTTTTTTTTTTCATTAGAAATTTGTGTTATATTGATTTTTGCTCGGTACAAAATTATTCCTCATCGTAAAGGTAACGTTCTGTATTTAGAAATTCGAGAGATTGTACCCTAAAGTATTGGGTTGTAATTTTCTTGTCTAATCTAAATAACCGGATATCCTTTTAGCAAATATATTTTTTAACAAAAAAGGTTTGCTCCCGGGAATTTAAAATCATCGTGTCCTAAAGTATTGGATGTAATGATTTAATTCCTTTGGAACGAGAAAATCTTGATTTTCAAAAAGAAAACTATGGGACGATCTCTGATCCGAAGATCAAAATTATTGCGTCCTAAAGTATTGGATGTGATATTTTAATCCCTTGGAATCGAGAGAGCCTTGATTTGCAATCCCCGAAAACTATGAGATGATCTTAGGATCGAAGATCTAAACTATCGTGTCCTAAAGTATTGGATGTGACACTTTATCTCTTCGAAACGAGAAAATCTCGATTTAGTTCAAGAAAAACACGAATATTTTCCAAAAGAGGTCAGATTTTTAAATTCCTTCAAAATTTTTAAACTTTCAATGTTGGGACATTAGTTAATCAATTTGGTACCAATTTTGGGCATGACGAGGGTGCTAACCCTTCCTCGCACGTAACCGACTCCCGAACCTACTTTTCTAATTTTCGTGGACCAAAAGCTTTGTTTTAGTAAATCAAAATGTTTTATTAAAACAGAGGTGATCCGATCACACCTAATGAAAGATCGGTGGCGACTCCCGTTTTATTAATTTTCAAGGCCCAAGTTCGATTTCCGTTTTTGTCAAAGAATGGTTACGACAACATGAATTATGAGTAAGAGAAGCTACCTAACGAGGAACATGGATTATATGAGGAAAGTGATTGTATAGGTGTAGGTGATTAACAAAATTTAGCCCATTTGAATTAAATTATATATGTTTCTATGGTGATTTATTCGCTTATAACTTACTAAGCTTTCAAAGCTTACTTTGTGAAATTTTCCTATGTTTATAGAGTTTCCAAGGCTTGCTCGGGTTGGAAGTCAAAGGAGATCGCAACACACTATCCAATTGTTGTTTCGGTTAATAAATGCTTGGAGATTTAGTCACATGGCATGTATAGTCTAGTTTTACTGTTGTTGGTTTGAGGTTGTGTATATACTTGTATAAGCCATGCGAAAATGGCTATACTTTGTGTATAAGTATGATTAACGTTCGGAGTTTTAAATGAAACAGTTTTTAGTTAACACCAGTAACGTGATTTTGAAAATCACCAAAAATAGGAGAAATGGAATTAGAGAGTGAATAAGATATAGAATTAAGCCTTATTGTGTCTATTTTTACATGAAAGAGGCATAGTAGGCAAATGAATTACATATTATGAGATATTTAAGTTTTAATGAGACTTGTCCTAAATGAGTTCGTGAATCTCTGTTCTGTTTTGGAAAAATTGTCAAAAATTGCACAAAAATAATTAGGAATCATGGTTTATATGTGTAGAACCCTAAATGAATCTATTTTTCATTGGTATAAACAAGAACATCATAGAAAATTTGTGAAATAAGATAACTGCAGTTTTATAGGGACAGGTCAGGATTGTCCAGTAGTGTAATAAGGGTAAATTCAAAGAATAAACTGTACTAATTGGCCACATGAAAAATTCTGGAAAAATTATGGTGAATAGTTATATGAGTCTAGTTTCAAGGAAAATTTACGGATCCAAATTTCGAGTTTTGTAACCCGAGTTATGACCGATTTAGTCAGCGTGACGCAGTTGGACAGCTTTAAAAATTTTACTCCCCGAGTTAATGGTCACGTCTAGTAATACCACGTACTCGATTCCGGCAAGGGATTCGGGTAAGGGTGTTACAGGTCACCACTTTTCACTTCCCCTTTCAAACAAACCCATATGCCCATAACATATTATGCAATTACATGCCCAAGTTCACATTCTTATCATATTCTCATGTTACGAATAACATTTTTCATATTCCTAGTAGAAGTAGGAAACGTACCTGAGTACTTAGTACCATATCATGGTACCTTAGTCACTTTCATATTCTTAATATCACATATATTATTTAACACAGCCATAAAACGTATTATGAAATAGTGTGGGGTACACACCTGATTCGCTTAACAGATTCCTTGAGATCCCGAGATCTGATCTACTGCCTTAGATCTCAAGTTCCTACAATTGATTAATCACTTTTTACCTTAATAAAAAGCCATTCGGCTAAAATTCCAAATCCTAGTAGGATTAGTATTCTTACCTTGTTGCCGGTTGGATCACCAACAAATCTCGAAACTGTTCCTTGTTTCCCTAGGAATGTCGAAATCCTTAAAACCTTACGTTAGACTTAATCTTAATCATCAAAACATAAATCAAGGCCTTTGGCCGAATATTCACATGTCTTACCTTAATCTTAGAAATCCCGAATACTCCTCCTTTTAGTCGTCCACTCTGATAATCCCGAAAGATCCTTCCATATTCGGCAACCAAAATATGTATGGGGTTAGATTATCTCTCGGCTAATCTAAAAGAAAAGAATGGAAATCAAACTTGCTCTTACCTTTGAAGAAATCGACAGCACCTATGCTTGAAGCCTTTCCAAGATTCGGCTTTTGAATGGATTGGTAAGGAGAAATAGGAAGAAAAGAAAGATGAAGAGATTGGCTTGCTTTACTAGGGTTTTTGGTTTTAACAAAATAGCAGAGAAAAGAGAGAATTGGCTAGGAAAATTTCGGCAGAGAGAGGGGAATGTCTTAGGGAATTTTCGGCAGAGAGAAGATAAGGAAGAAAGAACTGATGAGTAGCCCTATTTTCCTCCTTTTATAGCCGAACTACTACTCAGAATCCCTTACTTGGCCACCACTCTTCTTTATTTGATAGCTTTATCTCTTTAATTTAAAATAATTAAAGAAATATCCTTTATTATCTCTTATCTCTTAATAAAAATAATACTAATAATAATCCTCTTTTATCTCTTCCTTATCTATCAAAAAAAAGAAATAAATCCATATTTATCCATCAATTATCTCTTCAAAAAAAAATAATCCAATTTAAATCCCTTATTTATCCCATTAATTGCCGAAATTTAAAGGGAATAAAACTCCCTTTTTCTAGAAGCCTTGCCGTCCACTCCTCTGCTTCTGGAAGCAAAAATAAAACTCCTTTTATTTGCTTCCCAAGTGACTCGAACCCCGGCCCAACACCTTGCATGTGGCGCCATTTCCAGAGGCCCTAAGTGGCATCTCCAGGCCACTTTTCCAAGCCTGTTTGTGTGTCAAATTTCACAAACTTTTTCTTTTAAGGCCACCTTGCCTTAATTTCCTCTTTTAAACTTTAAAACTCGACATTTCTAAGTCATTTCTAAGTTTCCAAAAATTTTCGTTCGGCTCTGTAAACTTGACATTTCCTTACATTTCCAAGTTTCCAGAAATGTTCACTTTCCTCTTTTGAATCATTTCCAAATCATTTCCTTACATTTCCTAGTTTCCAAAAATGTTCACTTTCCATTTTTAAACTTAACATTTCTATACATTTTCAGGTTTCCAAAAATGTTCATTTCCAAATCATTTCCATTCATTTTCGGGTTTCCAGAAATGTTCGAAATTTATTCCTAGTACATAAAACATGTCACTTCGTACAATTAAACCGAAAATGCATAGGCCCTTTCCAAGATGTTACAGTTCTACCCCCCTTAAAATAATTTCATCCTCGAAATTACTTACTAACGAACAATCGTACGATCTAACTCACCCCACTACGCTATTGCTGCGCACTCTAATTTTAAAGAACTATCATACTTTCTAGGCACATTCTCTAGGTTCACATCCAAGGTTTCAGTCACTTCACTAGCAATACAAGAATAAGCTAACCCTATAACAAGCAAAGCAATTAAGGGTATTCCAGAAATAAGGAACGTACCCGTTGTCATATCTGGCACATCTTCCTCCTCGCGACGGCCAACTGCATAAACCAACCTTGGTTGCCTCGCGTCTGCACCTTCAGCATCTCTGCTTGGTGCTCCACGTCCTCGGCCCAAACCATTTCCTCCATGGTTCGATCCACGACCTTGCTGAGGCTGCTATCCACCTCTACCAGCCTGATTAACGTTCTGAGTTGCTGGTCGACTTTCATCTAGGTTCTTAGGACAATGCTTGATCACATGATCCTTGGACCTACACCTAAAACATCCTCATGTTTTCCTCCAGCACTCTCCTAAGTGCTTCTTTCCACACACATCACAAGGTCTATACCGCCCTTCTGAACCAACTTGCTGACCTCGCGGCCCATCAACTCTAGGCCTCTTATTCCCATATGATCCAGACGATCCAAAACCTCTTTCTGGCCTATTCCGATCAGTGTTCTGCCTTGCAGAATCATTAATTCCTTCAGCCACTTTAGCCTTTTCCACTAACGCAGAAAATTCCCGCTCCTGATGTGGCGCTATCAACAATCTCAGATCATCCCTTAGTCCATCCTCAAAACGGACACAACGCTCATGCTCAGTTGCCACTACTCCTCGAGCATACCGGCTCAACCTCAGGAATTCAGCCTCATATTCTACAACGGATTTGTTCCCTTGAACCAGCCCCAGAAATGCTCTCTTTTGCTCATCCGTATACCGAGTTCCAACATATTTCTTCTGAAATGCTTCCTTAACATACTCCCAGCTCAGATCCTCAGCTGTGGCACCATCCCGAACAGTTAACCACCATTGATACGCCTCATCGAGTAACAGTGCCACCATTCCTTTCAACTTCTCCTCAGGGGTCAGATCAAGCTCATCCATGATGCGTCAGTTGCTTCCAACCAGTACTCCGCTGTACTGGGTGCCACTCCAGATACTCAATGAAACATTTCAGCTCCATTTGCTCGAAGTCATTCAGGCACAGACTTTCGATTTCCCGAATTTCCTCCTGTCCCAGCCACCAACTCCAGAACTCGCAGCACAGCCTGCGACACAGCATCATCCCCCGTCTGAGCTTGCTGCTCCACACCAACAGCTGGGAGTGGTAGTGGCGGTGGTACCTCATTGTCAGACCCTTGTCCTGATCTAACGGGTTCTGACCTAGTCATCCTTCCTCTACCTCGTCCACGACCACGTCCTCTAGAGCTAATTTCTAACGTCGTGATCTGATTAAACAGTTTTATGAATTAGTACTTGTTTCACTTATTACCCGCGAAGAAGTTTTATGAGAAGAGTTTTAGGAGTGGTTCTTTCGTATTCATACATGCACACAGTCTTTTCATTCATTCATACATTCATCCATCAAACAATTATGAACTTCCGTTCATTCAGAGAAATGTTGTAGTTTTCATTGTTGTTTGTTTTCCACTACCCAAGGGTATTTTCGTAATTCGCCCTACAGGGGTATTTTTGTAATTTGCCATAATAAGGTTCCTTGTGGATTTTGTCAATAAGGGTATTTTGGTAATTTTGCATTCCCGAGGTATTTTTGGAAATTTTGAAATCCGAGGGTATTTCGGTAATTAACCAGAGTAAATTTGTAAATCTTAATAAATCAAGGGTATTTCAAAATTTGCAAAACTTGAGGGTTCTTTTTGAGAATTTATTTTCCAAATCGGTGATGTTGCAAAAATTTTGAGAATTCAGGGTAATTTTGGTAATTGGGGTAAACCAGGGGTAATTTCGTAATTTTCCAAATCAGGGTATTTTGGACTTTCACAAAATAGAGGTTTGGGGTACTTTTACAAAATAAGAGAGTTTTATTGAAATCGGGGTAATATGGTAATTTTCAAATCCCAAGGGCAGTTTTGTAATTTTACAACTAAGGGTACTTTAGTAATTTTCACAAATCAAGAATATTTCAGAAAATTTTATAGAATCATGTTTGCAATTCAAAAGGATAATTTTAAGAGTTTTAAAACTAGGTTTTTTTATGAAAATACGGCTAGTTCCCTTTCGGGTTTTAGTTAGGAGTTTAGCCTATGAATAAGTCCTCTTGGTTAGAGTGAACCGAAGCTACGCACCAGGTAGGATTCGAGTGGAGAGGAGGTGAGTCACGCGGGCTGCTTAAATACCAAGCTCCCACCGAATACCAATCCTAGACATGCGCACAATGGTTGCCACACCCTAACTCGGCGACTTAGACACAGGTTTGTTTTATTAAGCATTTAAGTCTTATGTAACTGTTGGGGTAAGCTAGCCTTATAGTTCAAGTACCTATCATACTAATCTACGTTCCATTCTATTTCTACCCTTCTACAGATCACAATATAAATCACCCAAAGGTTAGGGGTACTTACCTGGTGAACTTCGGGTCGGAGACTTAGGTGCCATGCCAGAAAAACCTGCTTATCTTCAAAAACTCATTTGGGCTCGATTTGAAAACATTTTGGGCCTTAAACCCCAGGCCGAGGGTTTAAAACTGGGCTCTGATACCAAATTGAAACACCCCAAACCCGGCCCACGAGCTTTGACCAGATTTGGTATGTTCCTCAAGTAAACCGGTTTTCAAATTCTTTTGTTACTTAGAGAAAAACTTGTGTGATTTTAAAAAAAAATATTGTTTGGGTTGGGCTTGTGTTGAAAACAAACTGGATTTTTATATTAGAAAACCTTTTTTTTTAATTTTAAGTAATAAACATATCGAGTATATTTTAAAATAAAATACTTAGTCTTTAACCTAATCAAAATTTGTAACACAATAAAACAACAAGTAGAAATAAAAATCGTTCATCATGGCCTTATGGCCTTATTACATCAAATAGTTTCCAAAATATTTCAAAGTACTAAAATAAATTCAAGAGTCCATAAAAATATAAACTTCATGTTGAGCATGGCCACCACAAGTACTGCCGTCCCGGTCCATCACTGTTCATCACCTGAAACATGGTCCCACAACGGGGTGAGTCAAACAGACTCAATGTGTACACGACACTAAATCATAATAGAATCAGGCATACAATAGTTACACATTCAAAACATAAAATACAAGTTATGATGCATTCCCAAACCCAAACCTAATTGTCCATCCGCTACACACCCCCGTACCTGCCAGTCACACCGTGGGGACTACTAAGTCGATCCTCCTTCCGCTACACTCCAAATTGCGGTCTTAGGTTACCGCATTCGTGGTTTTAGGTCACCACGTTCAGATTACTGTGGTCTTAGGTCACCACTTTCAGATTACTGTGGTCTTAGGTCACCACTTTTCACTTCCCCTTTCAAACAAACCCATATGCCCATAACATATTATGCAATTACATGCCCAAGTTCACATTCTTATCATATTCTCATGTTACGAATAACATTTTTCGTATTCCTAGTAGAAGTAGGAAACGTACCTGAGTACTTAGTACCATATCATGGTACCTTAGCCACTTTCATATTCTTAATATCACATATATTATTTAACACAGCCATAAAACGTATTATGAAATAGTGTGGGGTACACACCTGATTCGCTTAACAGATTCCTTGAGATCCCGAGATCTGATCTACTGCCTTAGATCTCAAGTTCCTACAATTGATTAATCACTTTTTACCTTAATAAAAAGCCATTCGGCTAAAATTCCAAATCCTAGTAGGATTAGTATTCTTACCTTGTTGCCAGTTGGATCACCAACAAATCCCGAAACTGTTCCTTGTTTCCCTAGGAATGTCGAAATCCTTAAAACCTTACGTTAGACTTAATCTTAATCATCAAAACATAAATCAAGGCCTTTGGCCGAATATTCACATGTCTTACCTTAATCTTAGAAATCCCGAATACTCCTCCTTTTAGTCGTCCACTCTGATAATCCCGAAAGATCCTTCCATATTCGGCAACCAAAATATGTATGGGGTTAGATTATCTCTCGGTTAATCTAAAAGAAAAGGATGGAAATCAAACTTGCTCTTACCTTTGAAGAAATCGATAGCACCTATGCTTGAAGCCTTTCCAAGATTCAGCTTTTGAACGGATTGGTAAGGAGAAATAGGAAGAAAAGAAAGATGAAGAGATTGGCTTGCTTTACTAGGGTTTTTGGTTTTAACAAAATAGCAGAGAAAAGAGAGAATTGGCTAGGAAAATTTCGGCAGAGAGAGGGGAATGTCTTAGGGAATTTTCGGCAGAGAGAAGAGAAGGAAGAAAGAATTGATGAGTAGCCCTATTTTCCTCCTTTTATAGCCGAACTACTACTCAGAATCCCTTACTTGGCCACCACTCTTCTTTATTTGATAGCTTTATCTCTTTAATTTAAAATAATTAAAGAAATATCCTTTATTATCTCTTATCTCTTAATAAAAATAATACTAATAATAATCCTCTTTTATCTCTTCCTTATCTATCAAAATAAAAGAAATAAATCCATATTTATCCATCAATTATCTCTTCAAAAAAAAATAATCCAATTTAAATCCCTTATTTATCCCATTAATTGCCGAAATTTAAAGGGAATAAAACTCCCTTTTTTTAGAAGCCTTGCCGTCCACTCCTCTGCTTCTGGAAGCAAAAATAAAACTCCTTGACTCGAACCCAGGCCCAACACCTTGCATGTGGCGCCATTTCCAGAGGCCCTAAGTGGCATCTCCAGGCCACTTTTCCAAGCCTATTTGTGTGTCAAATTTCACAAACTTTTTCTTTTAAGGCCACCTTGCCTTAATTTCCTCTTTTAAACTTTAAAACTCGACATTTCTAAGTCATTTCTAAGTTTCCAAAAATTTTCGTGCGGCTCTGTAAACTTGACATTTCCTTACATTTCCAAGTTTCCAGAAATGTTTACTTTCCTCTTTTGAATCATTTCCAAATCATTTCCTTACATTTCCTAGTTTCCAAAAATGTTCACTTTCCATTTTTAAACTTAACATTTCTATACATTTTCAGGTTTCCAAAAATGTTCATTTCCAAATCATTTCCATTCATTTCCGGGTTTCCAGAAATGTTTGAAATTTATTCCTAGTACATAAAACATGTCACTTCGTACAATTAAACCGAAAATGCATAGGCCCTTTCCAGGATGTTACACCCCGAACCGTTCACACCGTAAACACTAAATATCTGCAATGGTTAAAGAGAGTGGGTGAGCTTAAACAAGCTTAGTGAATGTCAGAGTAACCATAAAGTATACACAATAACAAAGGTTAAACAAGAGCATACTACAACACGTTCCCAACCATATTCTAACCAAGTCACAATAACATATTCACACTTCATTAAATCATAAAACTAGCATATACTCTCACGCACAACTACACTCAACTTATATACAAAAAATTCATTTTACAATAATTCATCAAGACTAAACAATGTATACATGCTTTAATAACTCACAAGTCTAGCTTATACATCACATGCATTCACAAATTAAATTAAAATGACCCAAACCGCAATTTCATACACAATTTACTATGAGAACATACTAATATTTTCATGAAACTTAAATCGACTCATTTAGCAAATTATTTACATGTTTATGCATCCATCTCACATCGTATTATCACAATAAATAAGATCACATTTAAATGATAATTTGACACTTGAGGCTATGAAACATAAAAGTGGGCTCTATCACCACACATTAGATACACAGATCTCCAACACACTAAATGACTCGTAGAATCGAACATATCCTTAAAGCATAGCATTTAGCTAATAATCTCTAACACACCAATATATTCCTGTGAATGGAGCTTGGCTCACATTCCCTTATCTCTCCAAACTGTCCCCGGGCGTCAATGCCCAAATCACAAAACACAATGGTAAGTACTCACAAACGTATGGCATGCCAACTATATCCAACGGTTTCAAGAGATCACAAGGACAAAATATCCATAATTACACAATTTTAATTAATGATTTAATGCACATCATCTCTGTTCATATTCATCAATTTACATCACAAACTTGTATACAATGCATGCTTATCAAATTCACATTTAATTAAACTTTAAGTGCCACAATCATGCTCATTAAGCCATCACATATCCAACAACATATGTTTGCATTAAAATCAGTACATCATATATCATATACAAGTATTCTCATATATTACCTATCATAATAATATTACATTCCACAATTCAACACATATGTACTTACGGAAATTCCACTCACTTCCGCTGCATATTTGCATTATTAGCATATCATTACCATTGTCATTTGGCATGTATATCATGCCCACAACACAACAAAATTCATAATAACCATCACATACATCTCATGTCACAATATCGCATCATAATACTCAATCCACAATTATTCACATAATCACACATTTTACCAAAACAAATCAAATGGAATAGAAAGCTTACACGCAAAACTTAGGATAGGGGTTTAGGCTATTCCTAAGCTCCCAATTAAAACTATGAATCGTGTCTATTAGCAGTGATTCCAAACACTTACCGTTCACGCTTTTGCCTAGTCGTGGAAAGCTCAAACACTTTCGTATCTTTACCAAAGTTAACCACACAATAACCATGATTAAAGTTCAACTATAGACACTCTTAAAACAACCAAAACAGAAGCCTAAGTTAGTTCCTCTTGGAACCGAAACCTTTGACATAGCAAACTTGAAACTCAATTATCTCAATCTCCACTTGTCCTCTTTGCCCAAAACTAATTCCATTCATCTAATTATTCATCTATGACTAATTCTTAACTTTCAAACTACACAAAATTAACCAAATTCATGGTTCCAAAATTTCAACGTAAAATATGCATTTTTCATGAAAACTTAATAAAATCTTAAAATATCTTAACGAAAATTAGGGAAAATTTAGAAACATTCTAATCATGTTAAAAACAAGTTGAAAAACACTTTGAAACATCATTTTTATGCAAAATCCTGGATTTCACCATTAATGACCCAACTTCTGGCATTTATTCAAATATTTCAATTCAATGGATAAAAACCCAATTTAAAAAGCTAGGTATCATTAAAAACCAATAGGAAAACGAAAGGTTACCTTAGTTGACGAACAATCAAGCGTTTGATCGAAAATTCAAAAAACCCTAAAGTTAAGCAATAGAGAAATCTGTGATGTTTTTTTAATGGTTTTTATGGAATTCTAAATAGGTTTAATGTTAGGATGATGAAAGAAATCAAAGGAATGAAGGTTGGGAATTAAAATTAAATGAATAGGGTTTGGGAAGACAATGGACGACAAAGAAAAAGAGGGAAGAACTAACATGGGTTTTGTGAATATGAAGGGGGAAAATGGGGTTTTTTTAAAACTTTGGTAAAATTGCTTTAAAACTACTACTAAATTGAACCCTTTTACAAAACAGTCCCTATTTTACAATTGAAGTTCTTTCCTACCTTATTTTCAAAAATCGATTTGATTTTCAAAAAGCTATAATAAAAAATAATTTCTTGTTACCACAATTCAAAATTTCTGAACTCATTCTGAGCCAAAATTCCTAATTTATCCTAGAAACTTCTACACTCAATTTCGGGGTGTGACAAAAAAATCTTAATTATTGCAGTGATTGTGCAATTGCTTGAGCTATAGCATGACCAGCCTTATCCTCTTGCATTACAAGTAGCAACTTCTCTGATGGATGTTACAACCTAGTTCTCACCCTATTGCTAGAGATACTTGGAAAAACAGTTTACAATTTGTTAATCCCAAAACCAAGCTTTGTATAAAAATAAAAAATAATTCCAATTATAATAAATGTTTAACAATATGGATTAAAAAAAGTGGTGAGAAGGTCAAGAGAAGTTCACTTGATGGGTTGAGAGTTGCAAGTGGCTGAGTTGAGGGAAGAAAGACTAGGAGAAGCTCCAATGGAGCTTCGTCAAGAGAGAGAGGTAGGAGAAAGAGTTCTTCTCACTTGTTATAAGAGGTTTGGGGGATATTTAAATGAAACACTTATTTTCCATATGGCTGGCCTCTTTTGATTGGTGAGCTTGTCATTTAAAATAAGTTCTTTATTAAGTTGGTTATGTGACTTGATGTAATGGGTTGCATGGTATGCTAATGGTGATTTGATGATAGTATTGTTTGAGTGGTTGGGCTTGGAGTAGACTTGGTCTTTATGTCATGTATGAGGTTTATTTGATTTATGAAAATATAATCATATCTCTTCTCACAAAAAAAAAAAGATGAAAATTATTATGGAGTTTGTTTGTGATTTGATTACTGTTGCAAAACTCATGTGAGACTTTAAAGGTTAAATGCACTAAAGAGACATTATCCTTGAAAGTCTAAATGATCAGGAAGGGGGGATGTCTAAAAAGGCTATAACATAATTGATTTGAAAGTTGAGTGTTTAGTGAGTTTGTGTTGCCTCAATAATGTGCTTTAGGAAGCGAAGTCTTTTTTAATGAAATAGAGTGATTGAATAGTTTAAGCATGAAGCTTTATTAGATGCTTGACAAAGTGAAGTAAGCATGAGAAGGCTAAGTTTACAAAATGATGCATGCTTTGGATGCTAGGTATCGAAGAAGTTCAAGTTTGCCTTAGAGACTAGGTGTAGTGAAGCTTGCCCTAAAGGCAAAACTTTTTAAAACTCCGAGCTTGCTTTGAAGGCAATAATAAATAATTTAATCATATTTTAACATAATTATTATTAAATACAATTTAATAAAATAATATATAATTTAATAACATTCTTAATATAATTATTAATAATATTTAATAATAATTTTAATATAATATTATTATTAATATATTTCAATGCCTAATATATTTAATAACATTCTTAATATAATTATTAATAATATTTAATAATAATTTTAATATAATATTATTATTAATAATATTTCAATGCCTAATATATTTGCTTCGATCTAGCCTCTCACCTCTTCTCTTACAAAGAGGTCACAATCGCCAATATAAAAATGAGTATAACATACGATATGGTAATCCTCTAATGACATTTTATTTTAATAGTCAATTTTGATAGAACGCATATCTTTTATATTTTATTTTATCCTTTATAATAACATGGTAACAACAATTAATTATAAGGTATACTTTTTAATAAATTAATTATTTATAGCAATCTTTTGGTGAAATAAAAACCTTTAAATTTTACATAAAAATTACTAAATTTTAGTAACATTAGTTATTTTCATATGTGAAATTAGTCCTTTGTTATTCAAAAACCATAATCCTTGATTTTATGTTATTCAAAAACTCATAGTTCTTTATGTTATTCAAAAACATGAAGAAAACTCGACATAAATATAGAAGGAGCTGAGATCCGTAATCCCTTTGTCTTAAAAGTCATTCCTCATTTTATGTTATTCAAAAACTCATAGTTCTTTATGTTATTCTCGTATAAGAAATAGCAAATTCTCTCCATAGCATTGGCTTCTCTTAAAAAGTCAAACTCATATACGATCTTGACAACACAAAGGATAAATAATTAACGATATGCAGAAGAAAAAAGAAATCCAAATCCAAGTGGAACGATACTCTCAATTTACATAATTTGAAAAGTATATAAAAGAAGGATAAATGTGTTTTGCAAGGAACATCAGTGTGAATATAGATACCTATTTTTCCATTTCCTTGGTAACGGAAAACAAATCAAATTTGATATCATTCTTCTGAATGTACAGTGCAAATACTTGCAAGTTACGGATGTCGGTCATCATAAGATCTTGGATTCCCGAATGTTGCACCTGCCATAAACTTGAATGGTCAAAATCACATAGACATATAAGGCTTAATAAAATACCTGCAAATAATCGTTTTTTACGTCTGCAATATGCATGTTAAAATATTAAAATGTTTGGAAATCAACTAGTAAAAATAAACTAGTAGAACTGTATTTCCATTTGCTTATGTATCTTCTAAGAACTAACTTCTGCTTGTCTTAAATGTAGAAACTATAGGTCCATGCAACTTAAAAGCAGATAAACTACAAAACTTATTTGGATTATCACCCTTAGAGCTCTCTTCTTTAGCTTGTTCATTATAGAAAATTGTTTGAGCCTAACTTTCACAGTCTCACCCAACGGAACATTGGGTGCTTTTTTTTTGGCATTTTGTAGCCATGGATGTTCTGCATACAATAGTTGGGATGATTTTTCATGCATAGAAAATATATATCAACATAAATAAAGCATGTAACATGTACAGAAGGTTACCAAGCACTTCTTATACTGTAAAACGCTACTTTGGATCAGGATTAAGCATTTTCTTTACAAGGTCCTTTGCATTGTCCGAAACCTTAGGCCATGGGTCCCTCTTAAGGTCAATAGCAGAGCGAATAATTGCTTGTGCCACCCCTTGATTAGTCTCTGTATGCAAACACGAGAAATGTAGTTTATATCTATTTTTCTAAAAATAAAAAGAGTAGATAGTGAACCGTATGCAAAAGGATACACCAAACTCCTGATACATAATATTAAAGATAATTTAAAAGTTTTTTTTTTATATCTCTCTTTTCTTTATCCAAACTCCTGAAGCACACATTGTCTCTACAGTTATCTCGAAATATAACCTTCATCATGTTTGATGAAAAAAAGGGAAGTACTTGAAAATAGAAAGACAAACTTGCCCAGAATGGTGGCACACCACAAAGTAAAATATAGACGATAACTCCAGCACTTTAGACATCAACCTCTAGGCTATAATTACATTTAAGAACCTCTGGAGCCATGTAATATGAGCTTCCTGCAATCTCATTGAATCGTTCACCTGCTAAAAGAGAGCATTCTTATGCTGCTTGAGCATAAATATAAAAAGGAGATAACTGAAGCAGTCCTATAGTTGCATGGACCTATAGTTCCTAGAAAACAACCACTTTGAGATAGAATGATTGTGTGTATGTAAAACCATGTTCCACAATAATCCAGCCTCATCCACTTTATTATCCATATCAAATGCAAGTAGAAGGGTGTCATATGTTCCCATCATAGCTCATTGTCCTTTGCTCAAAATCCACTTTGTCACCTCAGTATCAGCGACTTCATGAAATCTAATTTAACTCGAGAAAATACTAAACATAACAAAGCCGACAGCCACAGCTTAAATTATAGCATCTTGAACAAATAGGTTGAATCAGTAGAAGCACACCAAATAATCATTCAATAAATCTTTCAGCGTGAGAAAACTAGAGGAAAATGCAAAATTTAAGTTCCCTGCACCCTATTTTTCTTATGGTAAAAAGGGCAGTAGGCTAATGATGAAAAATATAAACACGTTAATTGCAATAATTACATTCACACGATAACAACATGAAATACAAGAGAAACCATTTTCTTTAAGTCAATAAGGACTATGCATTATGCATATAGCAATTCAAAGAACTAAAACGCAAGGTTGTCACATTTTTCTTCTTGCTTCTTCTTTTCTCTAGGAACGAAGTTTCCATCATTTTTGGCGATACAATCTGACTTTGTCTTTGCATATTTTATCTGCTGCACCAAATTAATCATACAGCCAATCAAACCTAAGAATCATTACAACTAAAACTGCATATAAATTAAGCCCGAAAATGAAATTGATTGCAATCAAAAGTGATGCCTAGAATAAAGTAAGGTTGGTTCAAGCAGCCACCGCAGAATAAAACAAGTTTGGTTCAAGCTGCAAATGGTGTTATTGATGAGTAGAAAAAGTCTTCAATGGTTGCAAAAGGAATAATAGCCCTAATTTATATAGGAAAAAATAAAATGGCTCCTAAAATTTCAGTAAAATGGGTTCTCAGTAAATAATAGAATAACTCCAACAACATTAGTACAAAACATATTTCAATCAATGGGTATACAGTAACAATGAAATCACAAAAAAATGCAACAAAAACATCATTAAAAATTGAAATTAAACTTCAAATACTAAATCCATACTATAACTAAAAACTATACCCAATATAAAACAAATAAGCAAATTAAACTTACAATTCTAACAAGGTTGAGTGCCTTTTGTCCAGAGCCAGCTTAATCTCTTTTCTTCCACAAGTGATGCTCGTTCTTTCCAACCTTTTTCACTGATTTCCTCCACCCTAAAAAATTTAGTAACTTTAGGCTTCTAATTCAAGATTTTGATAAATTGAATTCAATTTTTTAAAGGAGACCCATTTCTCAAACAACTCTGGAAATGCCTAGTGATTGTTCACCCAGCTTTTGTGAACATTTAACATAGGGAGTTCTGCAAATTGAAAACCCATGACCTAATGAAAATGCTATTTCCTTTTAAACCTAGAAAAAAATTCAACCTTTTTCAATTACAAATGTTCAGTAAAATAAGATGGCAACCTGGAAAAGGAAAATGAAACCTGAAAGTTTCAATTTATCAACCTTGTTATTGGACCATGTAGATAATGGATAACTTCTTGAATGAATACGACTATAAGCCATTGATTTACTTCTCTATTCCAGAGAAAGAAAAAAAATTTACCATCAAAACAAGCAGGGCCTTACTGAGAACAAGACAATTCCAGTGATGGGTTGGAATCGCTTAAGAGTGGTAAACGAAGTGTGGGTTTTTAGCATTTAAGTTGATTTGTGATAAACCATAAATTATACATATTTTAACCCCATGCTTAGCTTATTTTTGGATGAATTTTCATTCGATTTGATGAATTCGATGCTCCTAATCTTTTAATTTCATGTTTTACACTCAGGAGAGCTTAGGGAGTCGAAAAGAATGAGAAACGGGCCAAAAAGGGGCAAAATGAGCCTACCTAAGAAATCAACATGGCCTGGACCATCGAACACTGCCGTGTGTTCCGAGCAGAATCGAACACAGCCTGGAATGTTGCACATGGGCAGACCACACGGTCGTGTATGACAAGCAGAATCAAGCATGGCCTAAGGCTATCAAACACGAGCGTGTCACACAGGCGTGTCCCTGCTGAACTCGAGTTTAATTCGATTCGAAAAAGGCTACTTATGGGCCAAGAAAGGCATCCCAAAGCCTATATAAACACCCTAGGGGGTAATTAAAAGGGGGACGTAGAGTAGAAAGGAGAAAATACTCGAAGACAGTCATCGGGAGCAGCTTGGAAGAAGGATCTCCATCAAGACTGAAGATCTCCTATCAATTTCTCTTGAAGTTTTTGAGTTTTCTTATGTTTTGTAGTTTTCCTTATTTTAAGATGTTTTCTTCTATCAGTATGAACTAAATCCCTTAAATACCTAAGGGGATGAAACCTAAGACGGATCTTATTACTATTTGATTTATATGATAAATACTTGTTCTTATTCTTAATTGTGAGTTTTTATTCTTGTTTTGATAATTCAGGTTATTGATTCAAGTCGAATGTGCTTATTTAGAGGAGCAAAAGTCCTTGTTTAAGAGTAGATCAACACAATTAAGCGGAGTTGATTGCAACCCTAGAAATAGGGCGACATAAATCTGCCGGATTAGAGTCAAATCTAATAAGGGAATCCATAGATCGAATTAATGCGACAATAGGGTTTTAATTAGAAATAGATTTCAATTAATCAACCTAGAGTCAGTTGTTTTTAGTCTTGAAAGAGATATTAATATAAATCAGGGATTTCTATGGATTAAGTCAAGTGAATAAATCATATGAATCAAAAGTAATAAGTGAAGTCTAGGTGAATTCTTCCTTGGGTATTGCCTCTCTCATAAAGTTGTCTAAAAGTATTTTCCCAATTCATTCTCTGTCGTGCTTTTAATTAGTTTTAGTTTAAACGAAATCACCCCAATTCTTAGGCTAGATAATAAGAAGATAGTAATTACTAGTACTCTTGGTCCTTGTGGATACTATATTTCCGGTCTTACCATAACTATACTATTAAACGATAGGTGCGCTTGCCTTTATTGTGATCATAGTTAGTTAGAGACACATCAATTTGCTTCCTTTCAGTCTGAGGGTGTTTTCGGAAGGGAAAAGAAGGTCATTCGATGGAGAGTCTAGAATAGCCAATTCGGCACCTCCTTCCTTGAATGGCTATTCAACGATTTTCGGAATGATGTTGTAATCGACATTCGGCGTTTTAAGCATTCCAATGAACCAAACCTCTGCTTTACTGCAGAAATTAGAACTGTCATGTAATAGCTTTGCCATTACATTGAACCAAACGAAACGTTAGCATTATCCTTGCATTGACACTTAGAAAAGCATATGCCAATGGCCAACATTATTCAATCTTTTCCAGTGACCATTACAATTGAGTTTTTATAATAAATAATTAATAATAACAATTAATTGAGAAGAACAATAAGGAAATTAAACCTTGATAATGCGTTAGTATTTTTGGTGGCATATATCATCATAATGGAAGGTAAGAATTTTGTGCCAATTACGGGTGGGTTTAGATGGGCAGTAGGGTATGATGCAGTGCGTTTAGCTTATTTTTTGTCACACGTTACAGTATCGCTACAGTATCTAATATCACCACCACCAATGTTTTTACACTAACCGTAGTTAAATGCATCGCCCATCCAAACTCACCCTAAGCATTGTAAATTGGTGAAAGATGACATTAAAATGGGTTTTCAATCAATTTTTTAAAGACTAAAAATGGAAAAAGAGTATAAAAGTGAGCCTACCACCAAGAGATTACTAAATCCTAAATCGATAAGTTTACTCCATACATCCGAACCTATGTTTCTCGAAATCATTGAATTTTCAATAAATTGTTTTTTTTTTACTAAGAATTATTCTTGGGGTTTTAAATCAATTGCAAGGACTTTTCAAAGAATAATTTTGTGCAATTGGGAAGTTTGGGTTATTGGAGTATTGAGTGAAATCACTCCTTAGATTCTTTATTTTTGTGTTATGTGACAATAAATAAAATAAAGTAATAAAATAATATTTTAGAAAAAAATTAAAGAAAAAAGAAAAGAAAAAACTAGTCCTTGATGATTTTTTGTTTGGAGAAACAATTGCAAAGGAAATTTATTTATTTATAATTTTTTACCTTTAAAAAAGAAAAAAAAATTCAAATCCACGTTGCATTTTTCTTAAACAGTAATAAAGTGAGCCACAAAGTCCAGCCCCAAAAACAAACACTGGAGCTTGATCAGATCCATTATTGTTTGTTTCTTGAGTAACCGTCAATGGCCCAGTTCAATCGACGCCAGACCCAGATCCAAAGAGTTCCTTAGAACCAAACGAAGAATTGCCGTTTACTTCAATTTTAAATATACTCTCTCTGCTTCAGGCTTCAGGCTCCCACCCTCTTACGTTTGCGTGTCTTCTCATCTCTGCTTTTTCCCCCTTTTATCTTTCTTCTTCTTCTTCTCCTTACTTCAGCCAACTTTTTCCGGCGAAACGGTATCAGATCTTTGTGATCTATAGCCGGAAGTTTCATTTCGAGTTCGACGATCTCATCCTTTGATCTTTCCACTTTCTTCAGCCTACCATGAATCCCGAATAGTAAGTTCTCTGTTTATTTTTATTTTAGTAGTATTTTTTAACTTTTTTTTTGCGCTGTTTTCTTATTTCGTGACGTTATTTTTCTTCTTGGTGGTGCGATGACGCTCGAAATTTTTGTAAGAAACTATAATTCTCGGTGTTGAAAGTCGCTAGGTTTTGCTCTTAGATCTGTTGATGGAATTGGGATTTTCTTTTCTCGTCTGTATTTGTTTCTGAAGTTATCTTATTTCCAACTGGGGTTTCTCTCTGGGATTTAGTGAAAAAAATAACGGAGGAAAAGATGCGAGCTTTGATGCGTTCTTCAATTATTCACGCCCTTCCTTTGTAGTATCTATATGGTATAAAAAAATTAAATGGATTTTGGTTTGAACTGGATTCTAAATAGTATTAAGATATACTGTAAGTTCTGATGTCTTTGCCAAATCGATTATTTGTGATGAAGAAGCAAATCTAACTCGAAAAAGTGTCCATTGATTGAACTTTTCAAGGGTGATGTAGGAAACATGTGCTCACTTGCTTTAACTTGAATGGAATTGAAATGAATTTTATATTGATGCACCAACAAAATTAAGAATTCAACTGTCAATGACGTGGAATTGTTAGGGTTGATCTTTGGGAAATAATTTGGTGTTCTGAGTTTTTATCGCTGACAATATCAATTTTAGTTTTGGTTTCTGACATAGTCTCTTTGTTTTGTGTGTTTTGCCTCGTTTATGGAAATCAACTCTTTATGCGTGGTATAATTGGAGATATCATGTTCTTACATCATTGAGAAGTATGTTAACATTATCTGTGGTTGCACACTTTTGCAGTGACTACCTTTTCAAGCTACTTCTTATTGGAGATTCCGGTGTTGGAAAATCTTGCCTTCTTTTGAGATTTGCTGTAAGTTTCTTGACTTAAACTGGCATTTGAGATTAAATCTCTTTACTTTTTAGAGTTCTGTTGCACATTCAAGATATTTGTATGAGCACCTTTATTTTTATATTCACTTTTAATGTTATGGATTGTACTAATGAGTAATAATTGATTTAAATGTTCCATTGCTTATATAATGCATAGTGAGAATAAAATTTGTACTTCACATGGTGAAATATTGTTATGATTTCGATGGAGGACAATTTTGGCAGCTGAATTATATATATTTTTTATATTGGAAATATCAAGTCTCCAGATATTTTCAGATGGTTATGCGGGACTAAATCTTGAAACTGATCATTATGTAATTTATTTAATGCAGGATGATTCATATGTAGAAAGTTACATAAGCACCATTGGGGTTGATTTTGTGAGTACACAGTCCTTAGTGTTAGCTTGACTTTTAAGTGCCAAAATTTATAGCAATTATTCTAATTTCTTGTCTTCTTGCTTTCTTTTTTTGGTAGAAAATACGCACTGTGGAGCAGGATGGGAAGACCATTAAACTTCAAATTGTATGTTTTTTCATGTTGTACTGCTATTCCTTTTTTATTTAATTTCATTTCTTTGAATACTTTCTATCCTAGGTCATCAAGGTAATATTCCTTGTTGTAGAATGAGTTGTCTCCTCATCTGCTCCTCTTTATTGGCTGTTTTTTTTCCCATTTGTATATTCCCATTTTATTAATTTAGTCCCTCAAAATTGCTCATAATCCTTGACACTTGGCATTCTTGGCATTAAAGCTTCTTGATGATTAACTAGTTAATTTGCTCTTGATTCAATGTACAGTGGGACACTGCTGGACAAGAAAGATTTAGGACAATCACTAGCAGCTACTACCGTGGGGCTCATGGCATAATAGTGAGTGTTCTTTTCCTTTCTAGATTTTCTCATTGCGGTTCCTTTTTTGGTTTTTCCAATCCTTTTATGTATGCTTTTCTTAAAACTTTTTTATTCCTTCTTTTCATTTCCCCTTTGCTGTTTGCTCCTGTATTAGATTGTTTATGATGTGACAGACCAAGAAAGCTTCAATAACGTTAGGCAATGGCTGAGTGAAATTGATCGCTATGCTAGTGATAATGTTAACAAAATACTGGTTGGAAACAAGTGTGATCTTACAGCAAATAAAGTTGTGTCATACGAAACAGGCAAGGTACTTGCTATTTTTAGGAAGAGCTGTGTGATTATCAAATTGTAATTTTTGGTGTTATACTGCATATCCATTGCTCCATCCCTTTCTCCATATTGCTACTTTTCTTTTTTCAGGCACTTGCAGATGAAGTTGGCATACCTTTTATGGAAACTAGTGCAAAAGATTCAACTAATGTGGAACAGGCTTTCATGGCCATGGCAGCTTCCATCAAGGACAGGTACCTGTATTCTTTTTTCCTAAATAGTTTTAGTAATATCTGCACCTGTCAATTTTGACATGAACTTGAAAATTCGGAATAATTAACTCAAATTTAAACTTGATCCAACCTAAGTTGATAATAAAAAGTCAACAACTTGAACCTGTTTAACTTGAGCCCGAAATAAGTCAAACTCAAAATTATCCAAACTCGAATAACCTAAATAAATAACCCAAAACTATTTGAACTCGAATGGCAAAACCCGAAATGACTTAGATCCAAAATGACCTGAAACCAAATTAACCTGAACTCAAAAACTGACCTGAACATGAAATGATACTGAAAATTTTAAAATCCAAGTTGAGTCGACTTAAAACTAACCCATTTCGGTCAATTTCAAAGTCTAGTAATATCAGTTATTTGAATAATAATACAATAAGAGTAAAAAGTCATTGTGGTCTGTAGAGCTATGTGCAGTTGAATGGCATTTCTAGGCTGTTTTGCTTTATTGTTCACTCTTTTACATGAAAGTATAGATCTATAAACTCAGTTCTCTGAAATTTAACCGCAAAGTCTTGGTTCCTACTGATCGTTGGTTACTTTTAGCTCTTTTTAATTGCTCTTTAAAATTGTCTCTAAATGCAGAATGGCAAGCCAACCAGCCATGAACAATGCAAAGCCTCCAACTGTACAAATCCGAGGACAGCCTGTTGCACAAAAGGGTGGCTGCTGTTCTTCCTAAAAAATGGAATGATGAATTAGCAGGAAGCTCTCTCTATTTCTTCTGCAGTGCGCTGCTGCCAGTTGCAGCACGGTGTGTAAGATTCAAGTGTTTTCTTAACCTCATCAGTGTTCCAAACTTATTTCATATGAACAAAACCTCAGAAGTAGAGGATATAATTCATTTCTACACACTTGGTTAACGTGAAGGCTTGTACAATGTATTATTGTTTGTTTGTTGATTAAATAATACTAGTGTTCTTTCTCAAGCCTGTATGTCACTGTGTTTTCTAAATTACATAATTAAATAAATATATTGTCAAAAGGTTGTAATTGAAAATGGGTTGAGAACTCAACAAAATTTGGAAGGAATCTTAGGTAGTTGTGGGCATTATAATTTGCTTGCTTTTGGGGTAGGCCATGGATGGCAATGTGGGTTGAACCAATTCTTTGCCCTTGGCTAGACTAGAAGCCAGGCAGGGTGCAGCACTTTAACATCTATGTCCAACCAACCAATCGTCATCATTATCATCAAAGAAATGGGATACAGAGGGGAAAAGCAGAACCCATCAAAAGCAAAGAGCATTATAAAAAGAAAGAGGCTTAAATCTCCATAGAAGGAAGCTTGGAAACCCCAATCGTGAGGGGAAAGCAAGCCGTGGCCTTTCAACAACGTTTAGAGGTTGATTGAGAAGTTAAAGTTAGAAGTAATCATTATATAATAATAATAATAATAATCATATATAAGTTATATATATTGCTGCAATAGAGGCTTACACAGTGTACATCAAAACAAATCTTGGCAAATCCACGTCTTGCCCATCATCATGGAGTAGCTGGAGAACTTCTACAGATGGATCTTCAAAGATATGAAGCCCTAGAAGTTGACTTGACGCCATTGTAGCCGTGCCATTATAGAGCCCTTGTTATTAATAAATTATCTTATGCTAATTTCATTAAATTGGTTCAATACGAGATTTAAATGTAAAATCACAAAATTTAATTCGTTATAACAAATTTGTTTTTATCTTAAAATTATTTAATAGGATTAACATCACCTAATTTATTAATAATGGTTATACTTTACCAATTAATAGGGATACATGGCTGAACGAAAAGCCTCACTCTACCTACTATAGATCGAGAAGTCAGTAGAAGTCTCATTCCTTGTCTTAACCACCTAGCAAGCGAAACGTAACCATCCAAAGAAACGAATCATTCATTCCTTCAGCATCCGACCTTCTATGAAAAAGATAATTCTTTTGGTTACTAAACTCCATGTGGGTTCAATTGCTCCATACCCCATATTAGAATGAATAATAAGATATGTCTCATCATAAACATCTTCATTCCATCGAAGACATTCGCCCCACGCATCCCACACTGATGACTTAATTGTGGATCCAATACGTTAGCATCATCCTACACAGTACCTCACCTATAAATAGCCCTCAAGACGAAGAAGAGGGTATCAACTCCCCAACATACTTGTTTACACTCTACCAACTTACCTTTAGCACCCAATCTCTATATTCTCTCCACCTTCACTCTCTATAATCTCTGGCTTGAATAAATAATGATAAAAATACAACGACATAATTTGATAAAATTATATATTCATCATCTATACGAGAATAGATACCGAACAAACTATTTACTACCTTAAATTTCATAAAAAAAAAACCAATCTATTCAGTACCAAACGAATTACGTCTACAATTCAAATTCTAAATTCATTACGTGAAAGGGTTGAATAATTTGGCTTTAGAAACCATCAAGTTAGCATTGTGTGTAGATTGGGTTTCCATAAAGTTTGGCCGAAACGTTGAATTGGGGATGCTTCTCTGTTAAGTCGCCTGATGAGCTTATAAAGAAAAACAACAAAGCATCAGTTTTGTTTGTCCAAAATTGTTACACTAAATTTGATCAAGGATGAAATTTAAAGGTTAATTCGATATTTAAAAGGATTTGGACAAAATTATAAGATCTAAAAAGTGAATTTTAATAATAAAAAATCAATTTAAAATATAAACCGGTATTTAAATAATTTGAGAATTAAATATACAGTAATTTAAATATTAAAAAAATATTAAATTGTTTTATCTAATGATTTAATACAAGAAAAAAACAATATACAATAGTAGTATAAAAGGAATATGAACAGGTGTAAATGGGTCTGTTTTAACATTTAAAACTATTAACAAAATTTATGATACATATTTTAATTAAATTAAATGTATATAATTATACATTAATACTATATATTAACATTGTTCAACCCATGAATAGTTTTAAAGTATAATTAAAAATATATATTTACCAACAAGTAGTTGGGTGGAATAATAAGGCACAATATATTTTTATTAGAAGAGAGAACTACAAACTCTAAACATAGATCGTAAAACAGATATGAAGAATATAAAAAATATTTGATGATAGATTATTGAAGATAAATAAAGGAGGGGGGATGTTTTACCAACTCCTTCAACGTTTCATTTATTAGGAGATACAGTCACAAACTCTGAACATAAGTAGTAAAACAAATATAAAAAATATATTTGAATATAGATCGTTGAAGATAAACAAAGGAGGGGGCTGTTTTACCAGCTCCACCAACTCCTTCAAGGTTTCATTTTCAAAGTACATGGCCATTATCATATGATAACTAATACTCCAATAATTTTCAGAAATATAAAATGCAGTTATGATGAGTTCATCATATGCCTATTGCTAACCAATCCATACAGATATTAGGAATGCAATGATTTTATTATTATTATAATAATAAAATATTAAATATTATAATATTAAATGTTTGAATTGATTAGCATCTTTTTCGTTGGTGATGTAATGGCCAACGGGTTAGGTTTTTTTATTAAACTGGGTCTAATTATGGTTTTAGTCCCTCTATTATGCTGAATTTTAGTATTTGATCTTTTTACTTTAATTTGACATTATTTAAGCTTTTTTTTTAATGATATTATTAGTAGGTTTAAATTGATAAAATAATTAATTACGGCCATTAAATTGATGAAGTAGATTTTTTTTAATGTTATTTGAGCACACAATAAATATTCAACAATTTACATGTAAGACGGATGTACATTATCATTTTAATAGCAATAATTAATAGTGTTATCAATTAGAACGTATTAATTATTAATAATATTATAAAAATATAAAAATCAAATTAAATTACATAAATAAAATTAAAAAGCACGAATAAAACCAAATTAGATCCTTAAAATATAATTTAAGACATAAATTTGGTGCATAAACAAGACATCAGTTTCAACCTGTTTCAGTTACACAAGTTCTCCAAAGGTGGTTAGGTTAGAGATTGTAGATTGTATTAGTTTAGGCTGAAACTTTTGACTCTTATCTAATAGGTAGATATGTTAAAAAGGAAAATGACTTCACCAAATTGGTAATGTAATGATAAAAGATTTGTGTTAAAATTAAATTAGAAATAAAAATAAACGTTGATTTTTATTCTGCAATTTCACCCCATTAAACTCTATACAAGTGAGAGAGCAAAGATTATAAAAAGCCCCATACAGGGGCTGCTGGCTGAACCTGTTAGAATTAAGTGACCCAAATTCTTATTTAAATAAAATACAATGGTAAAATAAAATAAAAGAAGAATCCTTATAGAATTACACTTCTTTTATTTTATTTTGAATAAGGTTTTTTAAACCTTATTAAACTCCATCTATTTGATATTGATTAGAATAAGGAGTTTCAATCTTATTACACTCCTATTAGAATATGGCTTTATAAGCCTATAAATAGACATGGTCTATTCCTCTTGTAATTGATTCGAATTCGACATAGTAAATTTTCTTCTCCTCTGCCCGTGGTTTTTCCCGAAAGGGTTTCCACGTAAAATCTGTGTGTTCTTTATTTCTATTTTTTTTTCTTTTGCGATATATTGTCATTACCGACATTATATTTTTTACAAATTGGTATCCGAGCTTCCGGGTTTTTTTTTTTTCATCTCGATCACGGTAATGGCGTCTTTAAAGTATGAAATTTCGCTGTTGGATCGCAACACCAGATTTACGTTGTGGCAGATAAAGATGCAGGCAGTTCTTGCACAGATGGATTTAGAGGAAGCCCTGCTAGGGGTAGATAAGATGCCTTCGACATTGACGGAGGAAGATAAGAAGCGCAAGGATCGAAAGGTGTTAACACAGTTACATCTGCATTTATCTAACGAAATTTTGCAGGATGTGATGAAGGAGAAGACTGCCGCAGCATTATGGAAGAGGCTAGAACAAATATGTATGTCGAAAACTCTAACCAGCAAGTTGCATATGAAGCAACGACTTTATGCTCATCGTTTGGAGGAAGGTGCGTCTGTGCACGAACACTTAACAGTGTTTAAAGAAATTCTCTCAAACTTGGAGGCCATGAAGGTTCAGTATGATAAGGAAGATCTAGGGTTGATTCTACTTTGTTCGTTGCCCCCGTCTTATTCAACCTTTAGAGACACGATTTTATATAGCCGCGAGTCTCTCACAGTTGATGAGGTTTATGATTCTTTGACCTCGTATGATAAGATGAAGCATCTTGTGGTTAAACCCGACTCCCAGGGAGAGGGTCTTATTGTTCGTGGGAGACAAGATCGGAATGCTGATGATGATCGTGGAAGGACACAGGATCAGAATCCTCGCGGTAAATCTAAGGGTAGATCAAAGTCTTCAAACAGAGGTAAAACTTGTAACTTCTGCAAGAAGAAAGGGCACATTAAATCTGAGTGCTATAAGCTACAGAACAAAATTAAAAGGGAGGCTGCAAATCAAAAGGGAAAACAACCAGAAAATTCTGGTGAAGCTGATATTGTAGAAGACTACAGTGATGGTGAACTTCTAGTCGCTTCTGTCAACAATTCTAAAGAGAGCGAGGAGTGGATACTTGATTCAGGCTGCACCTTCCACATGAGTCCCAATCGGGACTGGTTTACAAATTACGAAACGGTGTCTGAAGGTGTTGTTTTGATGGGAAATAATGCTTCGTGTAAAATCGCAGGTGTTGGAACAATTAAAGTTAAGATGTTTGATGGAGTTGTCAGAACACTTAGTGACGTACGGCATGTTCCAGAATTGAAGAGAAATTTAATTTCGTTGAGTACTCTTGATTCAAAAGGGTACAAATACACAGCTGAAAGTGGGATGTTGAAGATTTCCAAAGGTTCCCTCATTGTGATGAAAGGGCAGAGAAAGAATGCCAAGTTATATGTTTTGCAGGGTTCTACTGTTATTGGTGATGCAGCTATCGCTTCCTCTTCTTTGTCAGATGATGATATTACTAAACTTTGGCATATGCGCCTAGGGCATATGAGTGAGAATGGCATGGCAGAATTGAGCAAAAGAGGACTTCTTGATGGGCAAGGAATTTGCAAACTGAAGTTCTGTGAGCACTGTGTTTTTGGGAAACAAAAGAGAGTTCGATTCACCAGAGGAATCCATAACACGAAGGGAACATTGGAGTATATTCATTCTGATCTGTGGGGGCCATCAAGAGTACCTTCGAGAGGTGGAGCTAATTATATGCTAACTTTTATTGATGATTTTTCTAGAAAAGTTTGGGCATTCTTCTTGAAGCAGAAAAGCGATGTGCTTTCCGCATTTAAGTCTTGGAAAGCTATGATTGAAAAACAGACAGGAAAACAAATAAAATACCTCAGCACAGATAATGGCTTAGAGTTTTGTTCTGATGAGTTTAATAAACTGTGCAAGTCAGAAGGGATCGTGAGACACTTGACAGTTCGTCATACTCCACAACAAAACGGTGTTGCAGAACGAATGAACAGAACGATCATGGAGAAGGTTCGATGCATGTTGTCAAATGCCAACTTACCAAAGTCGTTTTGGGCCGAAGCAGCCTCTACTGCATGTTTTTTGATCAACCGATCTCCATCCATTGCCATTGAGAAAAAGACTCCACAAGAGGTATGGTATGGTAATCCTGCTAATTATTCTGATTTAAAGATCTTTGGGTGTCCTGCGTATGCTCATGTTAATAATGGAAAATTGGAACCAAGATCCATTAAATGTGTTTTTCTTGGTTATAAAGCTGGCGTAAAAGGGTATAAGTTATGGTGTCCTGAAAATAAAAAAGTTGTGATTAGCAGAGATGTTATTTTTGATGAAACTGCTATGCTACCTAACTTATCTCTTAAAGAGTCTTCCAATAAAGAAAATCAAAAGCAGGTGGAGCATCAGATTAATACAGAGACAACTCCTCAAGCCAGTACAAAAATTGAGAATAGAGTTGCTTCTTCACCACAATACTCTATTGCCAAAAACAGAACTAGAAGAGAAATTAAACCTCCAAAGAAGTATGCCGAGGCTGATCTAGTTGCTTATGCTTTAAATGTGGCTGAAGATATAGATGCAAACCAAGAGCCGTCTAATTATTCTGAGGCGGTTAGCTGTGAAGACTCAGTAAAGTGGATGTGTGCTATGCAAGAGGAGATGGAATCACTCCACAAAAATAGAACATGGGATCTTGTGAAACTTCCTAAAGGTAAAAAGGTTGTTCGCTGTAAATGGGTGTTTAAAAAGAAAGAAGGGACTCCAAGAGTTGAAGAATCCAGATATAAAGCAATGCTTGTTGCAAAGGGTTACAGTCAAATTCCAGGAGTGGACTTCACAGATGTGTTCTCCCCAGTTGTGAAACATAGTTCGATTCGAGCTTTGCTTGGTATTGTGGCCATGCAAGATTTGGAGCTTGAGCAGTTAGATGTAAAAACTGCATTTTTGCATGGAGAGCTTGAGGAAGATATTTACATGCAACAACCAGAGGGTTTTACAGTCTCAGAAAAAGAGGACTATGTTTGCTTGCTGAAAAAGTCTCTTTACGGTTTGAAACAGTCACCAAGACAGTGGTACAAGAGGTTTGATTCCTTTATGAATTATCATGATTTTAAAAGAAGTAGTTTAGACAGCTGTGTTTACTTTAAGAAAAACAGTGATGGTTCTTTTGTGTATCTACTTCTTTATGTTGATGACATGTTGATAGCAGCAAAAGATAAAGGAGAGATAAGAAAGGTCAAAGCCCAACTAAGTGAAGAATTTGAGATGAAAGATTTAGGACCAGCAAAGAAGATACTTGGTATGGAGATTCTCAGAGATAGAAAAACAAGTAAATTGTACCTAAATCAGAAGGGGTACATTGAGAAAGTTCTTTGCAGGTTCAATATGCAGAGTGCTAAGCCTGTTAGTACTCCTTTAGCAGCCCATTTTAGACTTTCATCGGCTTTGTCTCCAAAATCAGATGATGAGATTGAGTACATGTCACATGTTCCATACTCTAGTGCAATGGGACCTCTCATGTATGCTATGGTTTGTTCACGTCCAGATTTATCATATGCAGTCAGTGCAGTTAGCAGATACATGGCGAATCCCGGTAAAGAATATTGGAAAGCAGTTCAGTGGATTTTAAGATACTTACGAGGTACTACTGATGTTTGCTTACAGTTTGGAAGAACTAGAGATGGAGTCATTGGGTATGTTGATGTTGATTTTGCTGGAGACCTTGATAGAAGAAAATCTCTCACTGGTTATGTCTTTACAATCGGAGGTTGTGCAATCAGTTGGAAAGCTACTTTGCAAACTACAGTCGCTTTGTCTACCACTGAAGCTGAGTACATGGCGATTACTGAGGCTTGTAAAGAAGCTATTTGGTTGAAGGGACTCTTTAGTGAGCTCAATGAAGACATTCAAATCAGCACAGTATTTTGTGACAGTCAGAGTGCCATCTTCCTTACAAAAGATCAAATGTTTCATGAGAGAACAAAACACATTGATGTTCGGTATCATTTTATTCGTGATATTATTGCTCGTGGTGATATTGTTGTGAGCAAAATTAGTACTCATGAAAATCCTGCAGATATGATGACTAAGTCACTTCCTATAACCAAGTTTAAGCATTGCTTAGACTTGGTTGGTGTTCATTGTTGAAGTTAAACCTTTAAGGGGTTTTATGGAAGAGGTGGAGAACTTGTTCGTTGAGAGTTCGCGATGAAGAACTTGTTTATTGAGAATTCGTGTCAAGGTGGAGATTGTTAGAATTAAGTGACCCAAATTCTTATTTAAATAAAATACAATGGTAAAATAAAATAAAAGAAGAATCCTTATAGAATTACACTTCTTTTATTTTATTTTGAATAAAGTTTTTTAAACCTTATTAAACTCCATCTATTTGATATTGATTAGAATAAGGAGTTTCAATCTTATTACACTCCTATTAGAATATGGCTTTATAAGCCTATAAATAGACATGGTCTATTCCTCTTGTAATTGATTCGAATTCGACATAGTAAATTTTCTTCTCCTCTGCCCGTGGTTTTTCCCGAAAGGGTTTCCACGTAAAATCTGTGTGTTCTTTATTTCTATTTTTTTTTTCTTTTGCGATATATTGTCATTACCGACGTTATATTTTTTACAGAACCTATCAATACCCTTTTTTCTTTCTTATTTGAATCAAAAGGCAGCAATATATATATATTCAAATTGATTTGGTGAGGAGAAGATGGAAGAATATTATTAATTAAGCTAACATTAATTATTGGCTTTAGTAAGAATAATAGAGAAATTGCTTGACTTTTTGCTTCTATAATTCTTACTTTCAGCCTTCTATATAACACAACATAACGTGCTAAGAGTCCCTTCACCGTCCTTTATTTTTCCAACTAAAATTAGGCTTTAAACTTTATATAACATTATGGGTTTAGCAGCAGCTCTCCTCTTCCTCCTCCTAGCAGCTCCGGCGGCTTTTGCCGAGCAATACACCGTAGGAGACAGCAGCGGTTGGACCTCGACCGGAGATTACCAAAGTTGGGTTCAAGGGAAAACATTCACCGTAGGCGACACACTTTGTAAGTTGCTTCCTTACCAAAATTAAGCCAAAGAAAGATAACAATATGAATGACCCTGTTTGTATTTTTTTCGTTGTAGTGTTTACCTACGGTGGCAGCCACTCGGTGGAGGAAGTATCCAAGAGCGACTACGATAATTGCAAAACCGGCAATGCTATTAAATCCTACAGCGATGGGAACACTGTCATCACACTGTCCAATCCAGGGGCAATGTATTTCATATGCCCCACCATAGGTCACTGTGCTGGTGGCATGAAGCTAGCCATCAATGTTGTAGCAGCTAGTGGCAACTCACCCTCCACCCCCTCTACTCCGTCTGGTTCCACCACTCCTTCCGGGACTCCCCCGAGTGGTGGTGCAACAACTTCTCCCCCGTCAACACCTAGCGGAGCTCCGAGCACAGTGAATTATGGTTTTATGGTAGCCTTGTTGGGAGCCGTTGTTGGAATTATGAGCTAGGGGAGAGGCAGTGCTATTGTTTATTGGCTTATTTGCTTTCGTTTTCGTCAATATTCTGTGTGATTTTATTTTATTTTTCCTTTATGAACCAGAGATGGAGATTTATGTTTTTATGATCTTCTAAATAATTTGCCTTAAATTATGATTAAAAAACAGGTCTTTTATCCTATGTTCATCACATATATATATATATATATATATATATATTGAGCCTACGAAGTCAAAAGTTATAAGAGATAAAAGGAATCTTAAACACTTGGACAATGACAGCAAACCATAATTGATGTATTAGTTTGGTTCAGTAAGACATCATTATCATTATATTTTATTAGTCAATCATACATCAACTAAACTCCAACAATAGTTTGTAGTTTTTAATAATACCCAATACAAAAACATGTTTTTCTTTTTGTGTTGACCTGTAAATTCAAACTAAAATTACGTTTGGAAGGGCAATGTATTTATCTATAATTAATGTAAAAATAATGATAGTAGCGTGAAACAAAAAGTAAACTAAACGTACCATACTGCATTCAATCGCCCATCCAAACCCACCCTAAAATTATAAAGGTTATTTAATGAATTCCAATTTAACTTATTTAATTATAAAAAATTAATTATACTCGAATTAAGCAACTCTTAACATTTCAAATTTTGAGGACATCCTTAATTCATACTGAGATTATGCATGGAGGAGATTAAACGGCCCAGCCCAAACAAAACTTGGAAGGCCCAATAACTAAGTGGACCCATCAATATATCCAGAAAAATCCCTTGGACTTGGAAAGAGTTTTCAGTGTTGTTTGTTTTCTTTTCGAGAATCTTAGAAGAAAAAAAAAGAGAGGGAAAAACAATGGCGGCTGAGGAGGAGAGCGGAGAGTTTTACCTCCGTTACTACGTAGGGCATAAAGGGAAATTTGGGCACGAATTTTTGGAGTTCGAGTTCAGGCCGGACGGGAAGCTCCGATATGCTAACAACTCCAACTACAAAAACGACACCATGATCCGCAAAGAGGTCTTCCTCACCCCTGCGGTTCTCAAAGAATGTCGCCGCATCATCACCGAGAGCGAGGTCTCCTATCCTTTTTCAACCCTTTACTTCTCCTTAATGCTTTCCTTACTTCTTTTCCCCTTTAATTCAACTTTGCCTAGGGTTTGGGATTAAAAATTAGGTTTTTTTTTTCTTGTTTTCTCTATGTTTTGCTTAAATAACGAGTTTGTATTTATTGTCTTTTGTTTCCAGTTCTGATTGATATCAATATTTTGTAATTTTCTGATTTTACTGCAGTTTTTGAAATCGCTCAGCTGGGTTTTAGGTTAAAAGATTTAGTTTTTAGTTGATTATTTATTTCTTCGATTAATGGTAACTTGTGGTTCTTTCGATGCTCAGGATGGTTTAAATTTGCAATTTTTATTAATTATGGTTCCTGATATTATTGTTCAATTCTATTGGCTTTCTTTGTCTAGATCATGAAGGAAGATGACAACAACTGGCCAGAACCCGACCGTGTCGGACGGCAGGAGCTCGAGATTGTGATGGGGAATGAGCATATTTCTTTCACTACTTCGAAGATTGGGTCCCTTGTTGATGTTCAGAGCAGCAAGGATCCCGAAGGGCTTCGTATATTTTATTATCTGGTTCAGGTCAGCTAATAGACGTTGTCAATCTGCTTTTTTGCTCTCGTCAGTCATGTTGTGATCCCCCTTTGGGCCTTTGTATTGCATCATTGAGTATAGGGAAAAGATTCTAGTATACTTTCTCTTGTTTGTTGCCTCTAACACGGTAATGTGAAACAAAGATGGTTTTGTTTTCATTGATGGATGCTCCGTGATTGATTTTTGTTAATTTATTTCTGCTTTGGCACTTGATTTCTTGTTTATTTTTTTTAAAAGTACAATGCTGAAAGGCAAAGCTAAAGTTTATTTTGTTCCTTTTACAATGTCTATTTGAAATGAGTTACCAACACAGTTAGGATCCATAATATCTAAGGGTGGTAATTAGATGCCTTTTCATGCTTGGAATCCGACCCTGGCTTCTTCCGTGGTTTATCTGATTCCTTGTGCTCATGCATATACTGATCCACGGATGTTGGTTCTTTTATGCATCCCAAGTTTATAGGATGTGCTATTTTCTGCTTGTCTATAATATAGACTCTATATCTGACCTTGTTCGCATTTTTATGTACTGCAGGACTTGAAGTGCTTTGTGTTCTCTCTCATCTCGCTCCACTTCAAGATCAAGCCTATTTGAAGATTGATAATCCTCTTCCATGCAGAGGTGTCACAAGGGCTGTTTTCACTGTTCCTGCTATTGGTATAGCTTCCATTTTGCTTTTAATTAATTTAAATGGTTAAGCTAAGGGTATGTTTGTAGGAGTGATTACAGTGATTTTGGAACTTTGGGGGGAAATGTAGGTCTGATTCCATTTCGGTATTTAGGTATATTAAAGCCTTTTTCTCCATTGACTATTTAGGTATATTCCTTGAATTATTATTATGAATTAACTTTTTACTCTAAAACTTCTTGAGCTAGCTTTGGTTTGATGATTAAATTGATCCTTACATGAAAATGGATTGGCCAGTGGTGAAAACTCTGTAGAAGATGAATTGAGCAGGTTGAACCTCTGATTGAAAACTTTGGTGATGAAAACTTGTACAACCATGGCTTATGTTATACGTTCTTATAGGTGAATTTCATCTCTATTTTGCGGAAACTAATTAGTTAATCCTTCAAATATTTCATATATGTATGTATGTATGTATTTGGGTATTAAAAGAGTAGACTAGGCCATGAAGCACCAGACTAAAAACATCGCTTGTATCTAGTAGTAATAACACCAGACAAAATTTGTCTTCATTACCAACAGGAGGAATATCTAAAACTTGCAGACTGAAATCATTTGATGGCGACCACCTAGACAAAAAGTCCGCAGCTCTATTTGCTTCTCTAAGAACATGGCAGAATAGGATTTCCCAGGGACGCCTGCAAAACTCTTTAATGCATCGAGTAGCTGATATCCAAGACTTAGGTGCTGCTATTTAAACCGTTAACAGCTAAAAGATTATCAGACTACCCCCTCCACAATATGCTCCAAAGCTGCGGTTTGAAGACTGAATAGTATCCTACCTTTCTACAGATGTCAAATAATCATTCCCTTTCTCCATCCAAGAGGTGGCGTAGACCAATTAACATGAATATAGCATGATCTCCGTTCCTCAAGTTCTTTATTTTTCTTGCTTTAATAGCAAAGCCCAGCTGGTACATTGAGACAAGATCTCCTGAATAAAAGGTTCTGCTGCTTGAAGATTACGTCATTTCGTTGCTTCCAAATATAGAGCTCCAATCATACTCAGAAAAAACCTCAAAGCTGTTACAGCGACAGTTGAAAGAACAAGCTTCGCTTATTGGACAGGACAATCTGCTTCCACACTTTGATTCGCAAACTCAACGTCCCCTCCACATTGATAACAAGAAGCAACATTAGCGACCACCGCTCCTGATTAGTAAGGATCTTCTCCTTGAAGAGAAGCCATAAGAATTCCTAACCCTTTGAGGTGCAGGTATACGCCAGAAGAATAACCAAATTTAGGATTTAATGTTCCAGCTGCTCGAGGCAATAAATTTAAAAGCTTCAGCCACTGTTACTTGCCTATTATGGTCCCATTTATAAGCTGAACAAGTAGAGGAGGTCGTATACCAGCAATATACATGACGGATCACACAGCTAGCAATCTGAGACCAATCCCAATTTCATAAATTTTCAAACTTCGGTTATTGTGCTTGAGAAGTTAACTTGCCAATAAATTAATAATTTACATAATATATATGCAAAGAATTAGCAAAATATATATATATACTAATTTGAATTAATGTGTTTATTAATAATTTATTTATGTTTTTAGTTTTTGTAAAATATAATTTTTGTTTTTGACAGAGTAAGATAAAAAGATTTAACTTTTATCAATAGAATTATCAATACTCGCAGCTTTAATTCCTAAGTAATGTATAGACAAAAAAAAAAAATCTGAAATCCTCAATTTCTTAAAATCAAATACCAACACCACCAATACCAATATCAATTGTTTGAAAATAAGCACATATACATTTTATCCGGCCTAAGCTTAGAAGGAACATAGTAAACGTAAGACGACGTGTGTGTCCAATTCATAGCATGCATCTCTCATCTCGTCATCACAAAATGACTTGATTTACATTCTTTCAACCGCAAGCAACATTATCGTGTAAGAAGACTGTATGATGGCAGATCCTCCAGCCTTGTTATATCTTCAAGTAGAAGCTCCCTTTCCAGTTGTCGACGGGTGGCTTTCATCACTGTCTGTAGACAAAACCAGACAATATAATTATTCAACATAAATGATGGGAGGGCAAATCAAGGTGATGCAATAGAGGTCTTTTTTGTTTTAATATGACCTTATATCCAAAAATGAACCTTCTAGTTGAAGAATACATACATTGAAGTCCATGTAGGATGCACGCATAGCTAGCCACTGATGGTCCATTAACTTGAATGTGATGCAGTAGAGAAGGTCAAAAGCTGATTCATTTTCTATCAAGGGCAAAAATGCACGATCATGGTTTTTAATTTTAACAGCTAACTTTGATATAAACGGTAAAGTTGGATTGAAGACTATATGACTTGAAAAAGAAATACTTGTACCACAAGCAACAAAAACTTTGAATAACCTGGCATTACCTGAGAGGAACTTTAAGAAAACTGCTCCTACCATTGTCCTTGGTTTGACTGTAGAATTGAAGGACACTGTTAAGTGATGAAAAGCATCAAATAGCAATCTCAATGAGAATGCTCACAAAAGGAAATGAGAATGCCTTAAATTGATGCATATCTTAAACACATATAGGGAGTATAAGACTTTAATTCATCAACTAAAATTGTGCTGTTTGAATATAATTATCCATTAGAAACATATACTCAGTCATCTGAAAACAGAGAATTTGAGTACTCAGCAGATCCATCCTTCAGAAAATAATCCTAGCACATCTCTACTTAAAGGATACATACCTGCTTCAAGATCAAGCATCTGAATGAGCATAAAGGTGATGTTCACACCAGCAACAGCAAATGGATATTCCCACACAGACCGATCACCTTCCAGCTTCCAAAGTAGATCCTTGAAGGATTTCTGTTTGGAGACGGTTCAGAAATGCCTTAGCATTGGATGAACAAAGAAAGATGAAAAGATTAACCAAACCTAGATTTTAAGAAACAAAAATGTGAATGCTATGGTTTTCCATGTTGAAATCCTGATGGCTATGGTTAGTGACATGTTGAAACAGTAGTATTGCTCTCGTCTGGATCATTCCACACCCCCCTTTTTTTTTCCTTTCACCTTCATCTTTGCATTTATACCTATAGCTCTTTTTATCTTATCAATTGCATGTATAGTTCAATTCTTAGTACCCTTTTTTATTTTTCTATTCACAAAATAACAGAGAAAAACCACACAAAATACAGGAGAAAACAAAGGAAAGAAAGACATTATGGGCCAGGCAACACAAGATAACTAAAAGCACATACCGGAAAATTTGTAGCAAAGAATAACAGGTTCTCCAATGATATAAAACCACCACCCCTGTAAGATAAATCCGAATATTAACAAGTACTTACCAAACAGATAGTCATTCAGAGAAAGAGAAAATGCAAAGCTAAAAAAGGGAAATAGAAATAGAGTGCAGCTATGCTACCTAAAATCCGTAGATGGATCCTTCCCTTGCCACCCCATTTCCTTCCACTGCTCAGATATTAAACCACGTAGTTCTTCTTCTGGAAATGCAGCATTCCATAAGGCCCTTAAAGCTTCCTGCGGAAAGCAGCAATAATGAATTAGAGAATAAATCAGGATTGATGATTATGGAACCCAAAATTGCAGACGAAGTATAAATAGCATCACTTGGAAAGGGTACCTGATGTTCAGGGATTGAACTATCATAAGCAATATCTATACGATTCTGCAGCCTCTGCAAGCATTCCTCCTGACAGCATGAATGCAAAGATTTTTTTTTGTTCCAGAAAAGTACAATAGCAGAGCAAATTTTGAAATATTCAAAAAAAATCAATCAATATGGTGCTAGAAAGACATACTGGCTTAGCAGAAATAGGCAAATACATGGACAATGATACAACAAAATTAACTAACCAAATACATTCATACAGTAAAAACCTAAAAGCATGCCAATTTCCATATTTCAATAGCTGAATAATGCTGCTAAACAATCCCAAGAGTCAAAGTAATTGGAGTGCTATACGGGTAATCATGTTGCAAGAAAAGTGGCCACTATGTAAGGTCACAAAATGACATCTATAGAGTATAGCAACATTAGGTTCAGAAGATAGCATTAAGCAACAGGAGAATCTCATTAGTTAAAGTAATCAATGGTATACAGAGTAGCAGGAAAACTTTATGAGATATCCTATCATCAGATTTCTATTTCTTTGCAGATAGGAATTCACATATTACAGATGAAATGGGCAAATGACCATCATAGTTGACAACGTAGAGATGAATAGGTGAACCCGATCATAGACATTACCTGGGAAGGTGTTAAATCAAATGATGGACGAGCATCACTCTCTCTGCTCTGAGCACATACACAAGAAAGACCTCGACCCAACCATGCTGTTGATCCTGCCACAACCTCAGCTGTAACAAAATAAAGCACTGTACTAAATTTCAAAAGGACCAGTACCTAAGACAACCACAGATTCCAAAAGATGGTTCACTTCAGCAGCTAATAAAAGCAAAAATCAAGAGAGAAAAAACGAGAAAAATGCCATTCTGTCCCCAAGATTAGAACAGTGAAAGCGAAGGTATAAACGTGTGCACCCCGTCAAGAAGGCTATAAAATCTTCTTTATACATAGCATCTGTAAAATCATTAAACACCCAAACTTTTCTACGGGAGTGACAAAGATTGTCCTACAAACTGAAATACTAAGCAAGTTGTGAACCATGAACAAAATGTGGACATATATACTCTATTTACGGGTAGATCTAAGAATTTGCTTCATGAAAACTTTATCTGGAATGAATCTGGCAGCCTTGAAATGTACTAATGAATGGCTTCTACATAAGAGAAGAATGATCTACTTGCACAACAGAATGCTTGAAAATTAAGTTAGATTTAATAGATCTTAGAACAAAAATAGAATAAAACACACAGTTTTTTTTTTTTTTTTTACGCAGAAAAGTTTGAACAACGGATTAACAGTCATGCAAGCATGCCCGCTAATCTAGGTTTGCCTGTAAACTCCTTTAAGAATTGGATTAATTTAAATCTCTTAAGATAATTGCTCCCCCCCCCCCAAAAAAAAAAAAAAAAAACTCTAGAGATAAAATCAATAAGGATAATCATAAAAAAATTTAAAAAAGAAAAAGAAAAACGAAAGATGTATTCATCATTGGAATCAAAATTTCCAAAAATTAAAAGAAATCTCAGAAAAATTATCGGCACGTTAACCAACAAACTTGCTGAAACAATTAGGGATCGTTTCGGTAACACTCAAAGCTCACTCGCCAAAACAGAAAAATCGATTTTAAAAAGAAAGGACGTCTTCTAGCTTCAGAGAGAAAGTAGATAAAGACATAAGCCAATAAAGAAGAGTTATTAAAAAAAATTACAGACTAGAGAGAGCAGATCGGTGAGACTAGTACAAGTGTGGAAGATAGAAAATATTTTTATTCTTTTAGGGAACAAAAGGTAAACACGGGGGAAAAAAGAGAAAAAAAAATAAAGTTAAGAGCTTAGTTACCAGAAGTAGAATGGCAGGTATTGCCCCGCTCGAGACCTTGAGAAATCCTCCTAACAGCAACAAATGAACCTCCTCTATCGTCCATTATCACGCCTCGTTTCTCCTATCTCCTTCTCTGCTTTCACATACACATCATCATTTCCATCCTCTTCCTTTCTTCTTGGAAACCCTAACAGACAACTTCTTGGCTTCTCCAAAATTCAAAACTGCAATCAAAGAGAAAAGAGAAACCGAATTAAACTCCGATTAAGAAAAAACTGAAAATGCATTCGATTTTTACTCAGATGGCAAGAATGTGACATAATCAAAGCCAAACAGTGCCGAAACAATCAAGAAAGCAAGCACGACGAACCAGAAAGTGAAATGCAGGTAAAATCAGAAGGAAACCGGATCGAAACAAGCCAGAACTGAATCAAACGGAACAGAAACGTTGATATCTTCGTCAGATACAATGTTTGGTTAGGCTGCGAACAAAAAAGGGAAAAAAGTAAGCCAATAGAGTTTCGAAAAAGTAAAGTACAGTGAAGCTCCTCCGATCAGTGGCTACCTAGATTCTAGAAAAAGAAAAAGAATCTTGAGAGAAAAATCTAGAAAATTTTTAAACGATAAAAGAAAAAAAAAAGGTTAGCTTGAGAGCATCAAAGCCAAACAGTACCGAAACAATCAGCAAAGCAACCAGGACGAAATAGAACGCGAAATGCAGGTAAAATCAGAAAACCAGCCAGAACTGAATCAAATGAAACCTAAACGTTGATATCTTCGTTAGAACCAATGCTCGATCAGACTGCAGACAAAAAAAAAATTTAAGCCAATAGAGTTTCGAAAAGTAAAGCATAGTGAAGCTCCGATCAGTGGCTACCAAGATTCTTGAAAAAAAAAAAAAGAAAATAAGAAAGAATCTCGGGAGAAAAAAATCTTGAGAATCTATACATGATAAAAAAGAAAAATGGCTAGGGTTAAGAGATCTAATAATCGACGGTATCCATTGCAAGCCACATAGCTCTCTCTGCCCTTATTTTGCGCTCTCTTGCATCTGTTACATTCGGTGTTTGTTTTTTTTTTTTTTTTGGCGAGAGCCTGGGTGCGGATATATATTTTTTGACGATGCCAGTGAGAGGCAGAAGGGTTTTACTTAGAGAACTTATAAATTGATTTAATTTGATAAATTATTATATTTTATTTTCTTCGTTGCTCCCCTTTTCAAAAGGCATCGTGAAATGATTGTCATTGGTTGTGCTTTTGAACAGTTAAAATTGACTCTAACGGGAAAGGTAACAGTGCTTGGGTTGGGCCAACTGATTAGGTACTTTAGTTTTTTTTTTTTTTTTTTTCTCTCAAACAACTTGTCTGGATTTATTCCTCCTTTTTTTTTTTTTCTTTAATAAAATGAAGATAATGCAGTATCCAAAGTTAGGGTGGAGAAAAAAAAAATCAATTTAAACTGTGGTTGATTTGATTACTTTTAAATTATTTATTTCGTTTGATTTTTTTATAAAATAAAATTATTATTTCAAATTAAAATTTACTTTTTAATTAATTTTTAATCTTTATAAGATAACAATTAGTTATTAAAAAATTTAAAATATAAACCAAATATTAGTAATTGATGGAATTTGATTAGATTTGGTTAATTTAACTTTGATATTTTAAAAAAACCAAAATATTGTAAAATAATTATAATTCTTTTAAAATTTAATCCTAGGTTAATATCGATGGCAATTAAGTTAAGACTCAATCTACATATTATTTTTAATCATGAACTTAGAATATGATATGTAACTCATAATTAAATTTAATTAAATTATTTTTAAAAAAATTCTAAATTTAATCGAAGAGAAATAAATAGGCTTATTCTTCATTTGGCTTAAAATTATTACGTGTAAATTGATACTTTATTTGAAAAATCTTATACCTCAAATTATTATGTCATAATAAATAGATGAGGATGGAACCAAGGGGAAAAGATACATGGATTTTTATTAAGCATCTCCGCTCGTTTTGTTTTGATGGCTTTAGCATGATTTTGTTATCATATTAGTCTAACCAACGTGCATACCAAGCAAATTTGAAAATATACTTAAAAAAGGGTTAATAATTTATAGAAATATGAATAAATTTTAAATATTATTATATGCCTTTTTTTATTATAGTTTAAATGAAACATGTGTTACCCTTTGAACATTATTTATGGAGTTTAAAAACTTCACGGATAATTTATCAAATAATTTAATGATGTGAATAAATTTTATTGATACACAATATGGTGTTGAAAGTTAGGGGTGTGTATCGAAAGTTGCTAGTGTTGGTTTTGGATTATTTGGAGAGTTTTGATGAGGTTTGGGCATAGTATTGGCAATGGTGAGATAAGTTGAGTCTTTTTTACTAGGAGTTTATATAAATGTGCTGATTGACATGAGTTCTTTTGTACAAGTATCCTACTATGTAGGGTTAAATGTTTTATTAGGATGTGATAAGATATGACTTGATAATACCTTGAAAAGTTGGTGGTAGAGTAATGGGAGGCTTCATTGGATGCGACAAGAGGAGTCTTCAAATAGATCATGGTGTGATCTAGCATGGGTATATGTGACAAGCATACAAGGGACTTTAGTTGGACCAGCCATCTTTGATCAAAGTGGTTGGTTTTCACGAGGTACTTTTGGCAAGATGGTTATGTATAACATTTGCCTCTTAGTTAAAGGAAATATTATAAAGCGACTTTCCTCGATACAATGCTTCTTAGCGAGATGTCTTTTTTTTATGGAGGTTTATCATATTGATGTTGGTGAGCCTAAAAGGGCGAGCTTAAAGAGGCAAAGCCTGAAAAGGCAGAATTGTTATTTTGATGAGGGAGATACCATGTCGGTGTAGGAGTTACTTGAGGCATATACAGAACACGTAAGGTATAACTAGCTCTTCAGTATTTGGTTTTATGTAGTACACACAAATTTTGAGTCGAAATTTGACTGGAAAATTTGGAGGCTAATTTTATTAACTTTGGAAAGAGTACAATCTTTGGAAGTTTCTTGAATACAAAGAAATCCTTTGATTCTTCTCTCTGGTTTGGATTCGATCCAAGGGTCGTCTAGGCTTAATCTTGGATGGATGTTGGTTGTTTCAAGCGTCGTGTTGACTTGCTCTTGAAATGAATTTGGAAAAATCTTGCTTGGGAATTTTTTTTATTCGGATTCCAAGATTGTCAAGACTTGATCTTGAATCAATAATGTCCACTTTAAATGTCGTCGAGATTTGATCTTGAAAATAAGTATAGCCTCATTTCTTCAGTTGAATCACATCAAAAGGTAATTTTTTTTTAAAAATGACTTTTGGCTTCCTCGATTAAACTAAATCAGAATGTGGCTTTTATTCAAAACTTATATGGCATTTGTCAGAATTTTTTCAAGTTCTTTAGTTTGTTTAGGGACTTTTTCAGAAAACTTCTAGATTTTTGAATTAGTGAAATTATCGAATGGCTTAGAGGTGACCCGATTTATAATATCAGTTAGTCAAATAAAATTTCTAGTTTGTATAATGTTCTGCACATCAACAAACTTAATTTTTTTTTCATTTACTGAAATAATAAGTCCAACGAAGGAACATATTATATGATTTCGTCCAAAAAAGGTGATTGGAGAAAAGGGAACAAAATTACCGAGTGAAGAAAAAAAAGGAGAGAAACGTCACATGGGATGTTTGTGGAATTGTTTGGGGGTGAAATGGACCAAAGGCATAATGGCCTCAGAGTTCATTTATGTGGGAACTCACACTAACATCATTTGTACTTTGCCTTTGCTTATGATAAATACTAGCTCCAAATTATAGTCATGGTCCACACGCATGGCTCTCCCCTCTCCCAACAAAGTGGTGCACCTTTACGTGGCTCTCAAATTTGCATGTACCTTTTCCAAGTCCAAAGAAAAGATGCAAGGTTTTTAGGAAGCCTTTTCTTCTTTTATTATTGGAAACTTTGAGTCATGCATTTTATAATATTTTAAGAACCAAACTCCCAAATTTCAGTTCGACTTAATCCTCTAATGTATGATAGAGAATTTCATTGATGAATTAACGTTCCACATTTGAGAGCTCCTTTTCGAACATGTTTTCCATCCCCTACCACCACTCCCAATCAAGCTTTAATGCATTTTTTTATAATGGACTTAGATTTTATATGCATCAAAAGGAGCAACTTATGGGTGCAGATAGATATAGTGAAACTTTATAATTGATAGAAAAACCATGAAGGATCTAATTCAACTTAGCCTACCTTTAGATTCCATCATTTTCAATGTGACGGCTATGAAGGAAATACAATTTTAATAATTTTGATTTATTTATTATATACATATACATATTTTTCTCTAATGTTCTTATCTTAACACTACCACTTAGGGTGAAATTCGAATAGAGTTTAAGAGGACAAAAATAAATAATAAATTTTGGGAGGTCAAAGTATAAATTTACTGTCATATCAATTTATAATTGCATAAATTTTAAAGGAATTAAAATGATAATTTTATCACGTTGGGGGTCAAGGCCACTGCCTGCCTCTACCTCTGTCTCCACCTCTACTACCAATTTTAATACATATCTCTCTATTAGTTTTAAACTCACCGTTTAAAGTACACAATTTCACTAATAGTATTTTTCAATTTTATTTCCTATCCAAACAAACCCTTCTAAAAAGTAAAGAAATCAAACACTTCACTTAGTTTATATAATAATCTTTAAAATATGTCATATAATAAGTTTAAGTTTAAATTTTGACATCTTCATCAACCCCTTCTTTTATCATGACATTTCTTTTTGCAAAAGAAAAAAAAAACAGATTTACTAGCTTCAAAGTTCAAATGCATGTGACTTGGTGAGGACCATTGTATATAATAAGCAAAAGTTACCAAAGTGAGTGGGAAAAAGGAATTGGCATCTTGCTTGGCAAAAAGATTTCCGAAGAACATTGTTAGGTAAAGCTATCCAAAAGTTTATAAATCTACTTTTATTTTTTCCAACTAAGCATGTCACTATAATGGGTGAGACCTATGGCTGGACAACAAGCTTGTGGACAAAACAATCGTGGTCACTACCACCAATCTTGTAGATGAGCCTTTAGGGTCTTGCCAATTGCCCATCCCTTCCTACGCTAGCATTCTTCTAAAGCTATGGGATATTTTGTTTTTGGGTGAGTTAGGCCTTTCAACATTCATATATATTTCTAAGTTTGTTATCCATCCACAACAAACACAATTATTCACTTAAATCCACTTCTGTTTGGTTGATGTGTCATCATTTGATTCACTAATAGTACATAAAATTATCAACCAAAATGAAGCTTAGTGGATTTAAGTTTGTTGAGGGGCGACTGACTCCTTTAGGAGAAGTTTTTAAAATGTCGTCTTTGAGGACGCCAACTCGATCCCTCAACAATGATAGGTATTGTCCCTCGAGGGAGGGTTTTGTCCCCCCTCAACGCCAAAGTGGTACCATATACCCCAACAATTGACCTCTATACAATAGGTCAGGGATTCGAATCTCACCAAGAGTGAGATGCTCACGTCACCCACATCGCCTCTTGGTGGGTGGTCGTACGTTCACGTATGATCAAAGCGCTCCTCTTTGTAAACTATACACGACTCTCCGTGGAGGAGGGGCAAAACCATTCCCTGGGGGATAATATCTTCCATTGTTGAGAGGTTGAGTCGATAATCCCAAAGACGACACTTCAAATACTTTTCCCGAAGAAACCGATCTCCCCTCAACAGATTGATTTATTATTTAAAAGTTTTGATGATATATTATCATTTGATCTATTGATAGTATATAAAATTATGCGGTCAATGTACCAAAAATTATCCCATATAATATTTATTTTTTCTTTAGAAACAAAAACAGAAAAACAAATATAAGTGAATTAAACTCAAAACTAAAAAGTTGCAAATATCATTGATGTTAATGTTAACCTTAACTTAATTGTTTTTTTTAATAAGATATTATGGACTCATTCAGCTTGAACTTGCTTAAAAAGCAAAGACCTGCCAAGTGCCAAGATACTAAAAGCCAATTGAGGTTAAAACTTAAAAGGTTGTTTCACCAAAAACCAAAAGCCAACCAGAGTAGATAAATTCAAACACCTTCTCAACAACAACAACAAAAAGCAAACCTTGATTCCATCATAGCTGGTGAGCAGCATCAGTCAAATGTCAACCACAAGTTAAAAAAAAAAAAAAGAGAGAGAGCCAAGATTCCCATTTCCAAAAGAAAAGTTAATTATCAAGCAATAAAACCTTAATGAAGAATATAGCTAAACCTTCCCAAATCAAAGTGGAATTAAAGACAATGAATGATTAATATTGTTTTGTATCACAAATACAGATTATGATATTGAAATACAACAAACCTACCGGATATTGATTACATATAAATTGACTTAAAAGGTTAGTTGTTAGTTTTACTTCGTATTTTTATTTTAAAATATTTTATAATAATTAAAAATAAATAAACTCACAACCAACGGAACATTGGTTTTATAGAAAGGTCATAAATTCGAGTCTTACTTTATAAACGATTTGTGGATTCTCAATTCTTGTTTATTCTGGTTTATGTTCCAACAATGTGGGATATGTATAAATTTATTCTGGCTTAGGTCTGGATTTATTTTGGTTAATAATTTGATCATGCTTTATAATTATAAATTTGTTTATACTTATTTAGATGTATTCTTTACAATTACAATTGTGATTATACTTGTAGCTTAAAAAAACTTACACATATTAATTGAAAAATATATTATGTTAACATATTGTTATATTAAAATATAATATAATTTATTATTTAATTTATTAATAATTAAAATATTTTTATGACATTTTCAAAAAATATATATAATTAATTAGAATTTTATTATTTAGAATTGAGAATTATTGAATATAAAAAAATTAAATAGAATAATTAGGGGTTAGGGCTAGTTTTCATCTAACCTTTGGGGTAAGGGGATATTTTTGAAGACTAAATTTCAAATATGAATGTAATAAAAGGACTAAAACCATAATATGACCTAAAATCAGACCACAATACTATTCTATTTCTTGAAACCTTTGACCTTAATTAAGGATAGTTAATTAAAGTGACAGGTCAGCTTGACGTTGGTCTTTTTCTCTGGCCTGCTTCGGTTGTTTAACACTAAAAATCATTTTAAGAATTGGCCACAAGATCGACAATAAATTAAAGAGCATCGGATCTCGCCAACACCACCACCGCCATTAAAATTTAATTTAACTAGAGGATCTTATATGAATATCTCGATTAATCACATTAAAGATGGCCTGGGGAAAATTCCATTACTTTTTGGTACTTGCTACAGTATATTGTGTTTGAAAAACAATCCCACCTAGGCAAAAGATTACCCAACATAACCTCATGGTTTGTTTTAGACTGAGTCAAATATGGATATGCCTGCCATCTCAACAACCTCCGGTTTTCAACCCAACGTGGGGAACTTCTCTTCAATCAATATCTTTGTTGGATGTACCAAGGAATCCTGTAGTGTTTAAGCCATCAATTAAGCAAATATTAAAAGAAAAAATATATCACATAAGGTTGATATGGTGAGGATAGTTTGTGCATCAAACTATATTTACATGGTCAACACCATCATATACCCATAAGCCACATGAATGGGTATAAGATTAGGATCATGATTTAAAGACCAAATAAATTATTGCAGGCAACAATTTAAGGATGTTGGGTGCAATAAACCCTAAATGGAGAGGGATAGTAATTGGACATAAAGAGAAGAGTAACGTTCAAATGGTGAAGGAGTAGTGAAAAAATATAGGAAGGGGAAGAGAGAGAACATATTCACATGGGATGGGGTCTATTAGTAAGAACTGAGTGGGGGGGGGGGATTTTGAACAAAAAGGCTTGGAAACAAAGGATATGGTGCATGAGAAAGATGTCTCACTTTTCAGGAAACAATTGAACCCATAATCATGGAGGATGGAATGGGGATGTCTTTGCTTTTGCTACGAAATCACCTTTCGGTTTTCTTCCACTAATAAAGTTTGGCCGGTCAGGTACTCAATGTTATGATCAACTACCTAACATCTTGTGTTGTGTTTTAAGCTCAAATGATCAATTGGATTTGTGGACTATCAAAAGGCTTTGTCAATTGGTTTATGTTGGCCTAAAAATGTTGTTATTATCTATACTCGTATAAAATTTAAGATTTAGTTCTTGAACTTTAAAAATTTAAATTTTAGTCCTCCTATATTTTCAATTTAAAAATCCTAATCAAATCATTATTATCGTTATTAATTTCTATCAAAATTTGTCAACTTATCATGTTAATTTCATGTCAATCATATGACACGTTATATGAGTACAACCTAATTAAAATTTTAAGTTGATTAATTTCGAAAAAAAATACTTACGATTTTAATGACTAGATTGAAATTTTTAATTAGAAAAATAAGACTTAATTTTTAATTTTTTTAAATACATGAACTAAATTTCAAATTTTCTCATAGTATAAAAACTAAAAGCATATTTTTAACCAGTGGCGGAGCCTAAAATTTTTTTGGGGATGAAATTAAATTGTATATTTTATAATAGTAAAAATGTAATTTCATTATTTTAATAGTTTATATCTTTATAATCTTTAAAAGGTTAAATCAAATTTTATTATTTTTAAGAAAGTCAAAGTATAATTTTACTATTATTAATTTAAAATTTTATAAATTATAAAATATTTAAATTAAAATCTCAGTCGCTAATTTTACGAAATGGTTCTCGGTGCTGTCGGTCTTAGCTGAAATCTGAAAATGGGTTATACAGTCCCCGACCATTGTGCACAAGCAACATGCCCATCCACTTCATGGGTTAAGGTGTTTTTGGGGCAAAGTACCAGAATATACTGAAATTTTAAAAAATTTACGGAAAATGACCCTAAAAAAATTATTTATCGGAAAGGGCCATTTCCCCCCAAAACGCGTCCACGTCAGCGCGTTTTGAGGGGATGCAAGGCTAAAGCGCGCCACGAGGGAGCGCTTTTACCACATCAGCAAAAAACGGGTCCTTGAGGGCGCGCTTTGCTGATGTGGCAAAAGCGCTCCCTCGTGGACGCGCTTTTACCCTGTAACGATCAAATTTTTTTTTTGACCGTTGGGCTTCCAACGGTCAAAAAATAAAAACCTATAAATACCCCCACCCTTTTATTTTTTTCACACAAAAGTCCTTACTCATATTTTCTCTCAAATTTCTCTCAACTTTCTCTCAAATTCCTCTCAAATTTCACAATAGTCCTTTAATATTTACAAAAAAACCATTTTTTAAATTTTTTTGAAATATATTTTTTAATAATTTAAAAATATTTGATCGTATTAGCAATGGCCGAAGAATTAATTCGTCTCGACAATAAGCACATCTCCGTCGATCAAATGATAATGGTAAGTTTTAATTTTAATTTTAATTTTTTCAATACTATTTTATATTTTTTATGTTTACACAATTTTAATTAAAATTTATTTTATAATTTTTTAAATAGTCTGTAGATCGGGTGTTGCAATGCTATATTCGCAACATGCCTAGTCCGCCATCGCCGTTGATCGAGAATTACTTGCGGGAAGCGGGTTTTTGGCACGTGGCCACAATAGGTCGGGGGTGCAAGTTGGAGCCGAAGTTAATTTGTGCGTTGATCGAAAGGTGGAGACCCGAGACACATATTTTCCATCTTTCATGCAGAGAGTGTACTATCACTCTGGAAGACGTGCATTTGCAATTAGGATTGCTGGTGGATGGGTACGTAGTCACCGGTTCCGCAACTTCTGGCGATTGGGGAGCCGTATGCTACGAGCTTTTGGATGCTATTCCGGATAACATTTACGGAGGTCAGATCGAGATGGGCTGGTTACGAGATGGGCCGGATAATGGTTCAACCGAAATAGAAAGAATACGGTATGCTCGGGCATACATTCTTGAGATGATTGGAGGCTATTTGATGCCAGACTTGTCACAGAACCTCGTACATCTGAGATGGCTGTTGAAACTCGTTGATTTTAGAGCAGCTGGTGAATTGAGTTGGGGGTCTTCCGTGCTTGCAAAATTGTATCGGGAGATGTGCGGGGCGACGCGACCGAATAAAGCGAAAATCGGAGGTTGCCTATCACTACTACAATCATGGGCACGGTTTCGCTTTCCATTTTTACGTCCTCGAGTGGAAGGCCCACATACATTCCCAGTCATAACGAGGTAAATTTAATATTAGATTGTACAATTATTACGTAAATTTAAAATATAATTGTATGCTAAAAATTTATTTAATTAGGTGGAACCATTCAGCGAGTTATGTTGGAATACCTACATCGCTTGAAGATATACGGCTTCTATTAGAGCAACGATCGGAAGCACAAGTAAATATTAAATAAAAATATATTTTCGTAATAAAATAGTCGTTTCGTATTTCGTATTTAGTATTTAGTATTTGGTATATGGTATTTAGTACTTAGTATTTAGTATATAACTAGTATTTTTATCATGTTAATATAGTTTGAATGGACACCATACGAGGATCCATCAATTCGGGTAGTAATTCCGGATGAGTTCTTTCAAAATCCGAACATTTGGCATGTGAAGGTCCCATTGATCAACTATGCCACCGTGTAGATGCACCAATCAGATCGGGCTTTGCGTCAATTTGGATCCGACAACCGATTCCCGTGGCACCTAAGGTGCTCGATGATGAGCACAAAGTCGACTTACGGTTGTTGCATACGGATTGACCAAGATTTTGGTCAGTGTATATTGAAATGTGGGAGAACCGGTATGATTATATACCTACTCGGGAACCGATCATCGTTCCTGAGTTAGCGTGCGTGTCGGAATACATGACATGGTTTAGGATCCATGGCAAGTCGTATTTATTGTCGGAAGAGGAGAGGTGACGGCAACTTCGTGAACAAAGGGAACGACGGGACCCTTTAAATCCAAGGAGAAGGGGTGATGAGACGGGACCATCAACAACGCCGACACAACCACCTGGCCCATCAATAGCGCCCACACAATCATCGGGCCCAGCACTTCAGCCGACGACACCCACATCACAGCCTTTTCAGATTATGCCAGGTGCGTACCCTAGCCCTTATATGTATCATAACCCATATATGTTTCCTTTTCCAGTCCCATGGCAGGTTGGAATGCATGGCCCGGTTTGAGTCCGTTTCCGCATACTCCGACCAGCCAGCCGATCTATAGGCCGCCGTCGCACGAGGGATCGCACGAGGAGCCGTTGGGAAGCTCTTCTTTTTATCAATCTCCTTTGCCTTATGAGATTCAGACACTTCCGCCATGGACGATGCAAACACCTCCGCAGTCAATATTTTATCAAGGTGGGTCATCCTCCTAACACTCACAACCAGACCCCATGCCGGATGAAGAAGAATCCCCGCCTGAGGTTCCACAACCCCCGCCAGAAACTAAAAGAAGGAGGAATCCAGCGCGTAACCGTCGACCACCCCCATGTGGCACTGATGCCGACCGGCACCGACATTGATTCCGACCGCCATTATTTTATTTTTTTTATTGTAATATTTTTTATACATTTAATAAAATAAAAGTTGTTTTTAATTTTTTTAATTGTAATTTATTTTTTATATCTTTAATAAAATGAAAGTTGTTTTTTATTTTTTTGTAATTTTATTTTTAAATGTTAAATAAAATAAAAGTTGTTTATTTTCTATTGTAATTTAATTTTTATATCTTTAATAAAATGAAAGTTTTTTATTTTTAAATATTAAATAAAATAAAAGTTGTTTTTTTATCCTTATTTAATTTTTATATCTTTAATAAAATGAAAGTTGTTTTCAATTTTTTTAATTTAATTTTTAAATATTAAATAAAATGAAAGTTGTTTTTTTTTGTAATTTATTTGTTATATCTTTAATAAAATGAAAGTTGTTTTTAATTTTTTTTGTAATTTAATTTTTAAATATTAAATAAAATGAAAGTTGTTTTTTTTTGTAATTTATTTGTTATATCTTTAATAAAATGAAAGTTGTTTTTAATTTTTTTTGTAATTTAATTTTTAAATATTAAATAAATGAAAGTTGTTTTTTATTTGTTTTGTAATTTATTTTTTATATCTTTAATAAAACGAAAGTTTTTTTTTATCATGATGGACGTTGATCCAATGTATGAATTTTGAATGATCGTAAGGGGCAAAATAATCATTTAGGAAGAAAGATAATTTTGAAGAGTAATGATGATCCGTATATTTTAGATTAATTGAATAACCTTTTTTTTGTTTTGCAACTTAATCCTTCTACAAATTTTCACCATTTTCATCAAGAAATTAAAAGAAATTTCAATGCCCCCAATAGACAAAAAATGGACACGAGCAAGATGTATGGCCTGGGTTCCTACACCATCTGCATAACTTCCGTTGGTTGGTTGGTTCTTGGATATCCATATCGTTGCGTATTCTAGTGGAGCAAGGTCGACCCTTTGGTTTGCGACGCAATTCTCTATCCGGTAACAACTTATACGAAGCAAGCGATACAGACGGCCACTTAAGTTCATCCGAGACTGGTGGGAATACGTGTCTTCACACATTGTACATGTATTCTATTTTATACACTTCGTCGACATAGCTCATGGGATCCAGACGGAGATTCTGACAAGCCGCAATTACATGAGCGCATGGATAACGAAGTGCATCAAATACCCACAGTCGTAGGTCCTATTTCTCAAATGTACACGATATTGCCTGCCAATAACACATTGGTTTGGTCTGTCAAACTCCGTCACACGAAATCATAGGTTGTCGCGATCGTGACACACTGTGTGCATGGTGTTGGCCCCTGCCTTCCCCTTGTTAATTTCTCGCAATACCTTCGCGCACCATACATGGCCTCCTTGCATTTGGCCTTTATAACTCGCTGCTCGCTTCGAAAATAGTGCCGTTAAACGAAAATATGTCTCTCGCATAACCGATGTTACCGGCAAATAATGCATTCCTTTTAGAACAGAATGTATGTATTCAGCCAGGTTTGAGGTCATATGACCATATCGTAGGCCACTGTCGTATGCTTGTGTCCACTGTTCGAAAGGTATGCTGCATAGGTAGTTTGCGCCTTCTTCGTTAACTGAGCGCAAACTCGCCAACATCTCGTGAAAACGGTCCTTATTGATCTCGTACCCTGCTAATATAAGTTGATAGCGAATATTACATACCACTCTTCAATTAAGAATAAATTGAATATTACAAGCGAAATTATATTAATGGATATTACATACCCATATTGGTCACTAGCCGTCGTTCACTTGTAGAACGATTTTGCACGTAGTAGTTAGATGCAACATGCCTTAGGCAATATCGATGGTGTGTGCGATGCCACAGGCTTCCCTGTCACTCTATTACGGTTAGTATTCCAAGGCCCCGATCCGATATAACACATATATCAGGTTAGGGGCAGACATGCCTCCTTAACCTAGATGAAAGAAATCCCAGTCATCAAATGACTCCGCTGGTGTTATTGCAAACGCAATTGAAAGGATTCTCCCACTGCCATCCTGTGCCACAGCTAGCAATAGCCGATGCGTATATCTATCATACATAAAGGTACCGTCAATTTGTACCAATGGCTTGCAGCATAGAAATGCGTCTTGGCATTGTTTAAATGTCCAGAACAGACGCTTGAACACTTGGCATCCACGGAGCAATCGATCGTTGTAGTACGCCGGTTCCGTTTCAAGGTCTGTTATGCTGCGTGGGATATATCTCTCCAGCACCTGACACCACTGCCACACTTCATTATATGAAGCGTCCCACCGACCATGCAACTTTTTCAACGCCTTCTGCTTAGCTATCCAATTCTTCTGGTAAGAGGGCGTGTACCCCAATTGGCTACAAATATTACAAATTAAGGCTGGCATTGTAGTCTTCGGATCCGCCTTCACCGTCGGTATTATTAAGTTAGCCAACATCTCTGAATCCATCTTCGAGTGATCTTGTGAAACACCTGTCAACGAAGTACGTTAAATAATGCAACATTACGTAATATCAGTATTATTCAAAAACCTTGAACACCTAGTGATACTGTACCGGCAAGACATGTATGTCGACCTTTGTACTTTTTAATCTCTCATAAGCCTGTCCTTTTCCTCAACGAGGCCATGATCTTCCATGAACATGTACTGTCTTGTACTGCACACTTGGCCTCATACTTATCGAGTTTGGATTTAACCACGTTGTAGTTAACCCCGTTCTTGATGCTATATTATTTCAATGCACCAAGAAAAATATCCTTGTTGGAAAACTCTTGCCCAACTTTTAATTCTCCCGAATCCAACGACGAACTTGTACGGTCATGCCTTCTGTGTGGTAGTTCAAGAAACTCCAATGCATCGTCTTGAGATAGATCAACATTATGCATGTGGGTTAGAGGCGAGTACGCCCTGAATCGCGGATCTTCTTCTTCATCATCTGAACTGCCTTCAACATCTTCAGGTACGGTTGGAACAGGCTCCGGTTCAGAAAATAATGTAACTTCTGCACCATTGGGGCCGGGCTCTCGAGGTGGATCCACATCGGACTCATCATCTGACCCACTATCATCTGCAACGAACGAGGGCCCCTCACCGGTGGATGTCGTAGGGAGTACATTATCCCTTCTTAAACAACTTTCGTAACTGTCCCAATCATATGTGGATTGCCAACCACTAGAAGTTGATAACGTTCCCCAATACGTATTTCTAGCATCGAACGTCGAAGGAAGGATATGCATGTCTCATCCACCAATCGAGTGTCGTGTAGGGGTTGTGTTTTCCATATTCTGCCTCCCACTAACAGAGTGTCGGCTTGGGGTCGTGTATTCCCCTCGAACAGCAGTAGATGTTCAAGTCGAAGGAAGATCACTTGGCGATGAAAATTCTACATATACCTTAATATAGGGTGATCCACTGGCAAGATGAGTCTCCACCATTGCCTCCAAGCTCCGAGAACATTTGATGTCGAATGAGTCATATCTCACGGGATCAACCGAAGCACAAAATCTATACTTAATAGACTGAACTTTCATTGGCGTTGTTCTGAAGATTTTACGCCTAATCCTTTTGCGAAGTTCTGTCAAATCTATGTTCCAGTTAAAAACCAGTCGCGCTGTGTTCTCCGATAAAAAAAACCATTTTTGGTGTCACAAACCTCACCATCATAGTAAATAACAGCACTAATATGTTCACTCATCTTCAGTTTCTATTTTACTTTTGCCTCAATTTCTATTATACAACCTGAGAATGAAATTTCGCTCATTTATAGTCTAAGAATTGCCAGAGACTATTGTAGCAAAAGAGCGTCCACGTGGGAGCTTTTTTTGGTACTCTTGCTGACAGTGCATCCTGCTTGAAGCGTTTTGGTCACTATTTGTTCAAAAATGTCTTCTCAAAATTATTTTGCCAGATACTACTGTAAAAAAAATTTAAATAATTTTCTTTTTGATGTATATTTTTCCCAAAACCCAAAACCCTAAATTATTTTAATTAATTAACCCTAAAATCTAATTCATTAATTTCCTCTAAAAACCTTAAAACCCTAAACCCTAAACACTAAACCCTAAACCACTAAAAACAACTGAAAAAACCCATCGGGGAAGGGGCAAAAGCGCGTCCACGAGGGAGCGCTTTTGCCACATCATCAAAGCGCGCCTTCAAAGACGCGTTTTTTGCTGATGTGGCAAAAGCGCTCCCTTGTGGACGCGTTTTTGCCCTGCATCCCCCCAAAACGCGCTGACGTGGACGCGTTTTTAGGGAAAATGGCCTTTTCCGGTAAATAATTTTTTTAAGGTCCTTTTCCGTAAATTTTTTAAAATTTCGGTATATTCTGGTATATTGGCCGTTTTTTGTTTGTGTGAAAATAGCTTTTCTGGAAAATGATAAATTTAGCTAAGCAGTGTCTAAATAAATATTCATGTTTTTATTATTAAAATATTTTATTTTATATTATAAAACACTTATTATTAGATATTTATAAATTATAATCTATATATTTATTCTTAAAATATTAAGAATGTGATTTAAAATTTTAAAATATTATTAATGTTAGAATTTATTATTAAAATAAATTTTTAAGATTAAATGATTTTATTAAAATATATATAACATTAATTATATTAAATATTATATACATATATGTATATTTAATAATATTGAAAATTATAATATTTGAATAAATATTTTAATATTTAAATTTTTAAAAAAATAGATTTAAAATTTTATTATGAATATTGTTGACATCGGAATCGACTCCTCTAAGAGAAATTTTCGAAGTATCGTCATCTAGGCAACCAATCTGGACCGTCAACAATTGAAGGTATTGCCCTCGTGTCAGGATTGTCCCCCGACCTCTGCAGAGAGTCGTGTACGGTTCACAAAGACAGGCGCCTTGGTCGATGGAGATCGATACTTGCAAGACTCGAGATACATGTTAATAAGTATAGAGGTACTTGGGCACGTCCTAGCTCGAACCACCAGCCTTGGTACCTCCATAATTATCCATACGCCCAATACTAACATGCATCCCGAGTCTTGTAGAAATCGATTTCCACCAATCGAGGCGTCCCCCTCCATGAACCATGCACGACTCTCCACAAAGGTTGGGGAACAAAATTTGGACTTGACAATACCTTCTGTTGTTCAAGACAGCATTGACTGCTTAATGGATGACACTTTGAAGACTTCTCCTAAAGGAGTCACTCGCCCTCCTCCGTGAATCGTATACGGTTCTCCGCGAAGGCCAATGGACAAAACCCTGACATGGGGACAATACATTTGGTTGTTGAGAGCAATGTCGACTGCCTGACAAATAACACTTTAAAGAATTCTCTCGAAGGAGTTGACCCCCTCAATAAATATAATAATATTTGGCTTGATTTAAGTTATTTTTTATACAAAAACCATGTCATTCATATGGATTCTTTTCCACATCATTAATTTAGTTTTTTTTTAAAAAAAAATCAACTAAAAAAAGGACTTATTCTTCGTTGACCAAATTATTTTTCACGAGACAAATACAAGAAAATATTTTTTCAGTACCACTGGTAATTAAACCCAAACCATTCTTGGGAAAGGCAAATGTCTGATCAATAGGCTACAGCTTAGGGTTCATATAAAAAAACATTTTAGATAAGTTGTTTTCAACGAAAACACACACCCTAAATTCACTGACAAATTCCTATTTTATAGCATAAATTGTAAATTAGTCTCTTTGTTATAAAAGTGAGCAATCATAATAATAATAATAATAATAATAATAATAATAATAATAATAATTCTATCGACAAGTGTTGGGTGGAATAGTAAAACACATTGCATTTCTAAGGGAAGACGTAGGTTCAAATCTTAGAAACAACATTATTGGGAGAGAGAACCACACCGCAAATATGAACCGTAAAACTGATATGGGCTATGTTAAAAATTAAATTAAATCTTTCCATCATTTAGACATTTACTTATTTGATTCAAAATTAAAAATATATGGGTCAGATTGCTCACTTATGTAGTAGAAGAATTAATTTGCTCCTAGATATGTATTTTCTTGATTAATGACATCTGTTGTTGATGTAATCATTTAACTCACAGGATTGCTCTTATTCTAGAGGAGCCCCTTGATATTCCTGTTGGTGAAGTTTTTAATTATTACCTTTCTCCAAGGTTTACATTTAAACATGCAAGTCTTGCATGACATGTTGCTGTACAAATGATTTGCAACAAATCTACATTGTAGTAACTTCGTTGTCACTTAAATTTACTTGCAATAATTGGAATGTTACACAGTGGATTGATTAATGAAAAGACATCTAATACTTGTTAGTAAACTGAATCATGTCTACATTCATCCATACTGCTGTGCATTTTGACAGGTAAAAGATCGACGACGAAACTGGTTTTGCCTCGACGGAGAAAGAAGCCAGGCATCAGAAGCTTGTAGGCGATGGCGTCCCTTACGTGTACCTCTGCAAATAAACCTTTGAAGTAGAGAGCTTGCTTGAGAGTTTAATATGACAGACATGCAGGATGTTACAGTTCTTTGATCCACTTTCTAAAGAAACGAAATTTAGAATTCAAGCTTTAAACTTTTCATGCATTTCAAGACAAAGAATGCATCCCAACAATGAGTTCCCATCAACTTTTCCTTTTCCTTTTTACATGAAAATGTTAGTTTGCAAATATTTATAAATGGCTTACAAAGGAGTTTTCACTTGGTGCGTGTTCATAGACAAATTGGTCTAGCCCCACCATGTTTAACTTGAACCAGTTGGCTTGTCGTTTTTCGGAGCAGAGACAGATTCGAGATTAAGATCTCCAACTCCCTTGGGTGGACCGATGCTGCATCGTGCTGTATTGTGCATTTCAATGGCATCTTTTATTTTCTGAAACTGTACACCATTTTCAGAACATCCAGATTAAGTAAGAAGAAGGGGATTTATATTTGATACTTATTAGGTGTTTCTTCATAGTATTATGCTAACAAGAGATAATATAAACCATGCATATTTGTATGAACAACATGTACACATTTAGACCATTTCCAAGCAATCATTTAGAAATAAATTCTATGGTCAAAACACCGAGATCAACAAAAAGGAAAGCGGAAATGGCTCACCTTAGCAAGTGAACAAGAAAAGGACTCTAGCTGTCCGTCTGCTCCGCGATAGAAGTGGAAATACGGAAGCACCTTAACATTCAAACTTTTACACATAGGTTTATTCTCATCAAAATTTACTTTGAGGAATATAATTTCTGGATGTTCTTGCGCCGTTCTGCAGAGCTGACATAAGAAGAAAGAATGGAGAAAAAAATGCTCTTAGGCACCGTGCCTTAGTTTTCGCATGGTGAAAAACTTATTCTCATCCTATATTCTGGCCAAATTAACGAAGCAATTGTGAAATTCCAAGCACACCAACATGAAAACATACTTTGTGCAGGAACATAATTCTTTGAATTTCTTTTTCTTTTCTTCATTTCGTCAACTAGTATCCTGCAGGGCTCCATTTTATACTTACAGCACTGACATCAAAGTGACATTCTGACCTCTAATAGACATGAATTTTACTTTGTTTTTCTAGTAATTCCTCCTCTAGGAGCGATAATCAAGAGCATACTTTTTTTCAATCACGATACTTGATCATGAAATTATATGCCTACCGGAATATTACAACAACCATGAAAAAGTGAAGTGACTTACCTTGGGAAATAATGCTCTGCAGGAAGCACACCAAGTTCCATAAAATTCTACAATAACTAATCTATCCCCAGCTTCACTTAAGGCACTGATAAATTCTTTTGTAGAATGAATATCAATCATATTTGGTCCCGCATTTCTTTCCCACCATTTTGGCTGCTCAGTTTCTTCGACTGTTGCATGCACCTGAAGCGAAGAAACATGGTTAATACCATTGTCCCCCGAAGAGGAAAAGTGATCAAATTTGTTTTCTTCAAAACGATAAACCAATATCGGAATGTTCTAAGAACATGGTGATTAACAGGTTCCTTTATTCATCCATATTCGATAGGAAAGACACCACCACTACTAAAAGAAGTGAATGCCATTGATAACATTGCAACCACCGAGACTTGAATACATCAGCATGGGTTTTCAGAGAAAATGATGCATCGGTAGTACAAAAGAACCTCATGCCAGAGAGAAACAAGTTGCCAGTCAAGCAAATTGTAGTGGAATAAGGAGGAGGGTATTAATCCCCAAGCATACAACACCCAAAAAGTGATGTAGAACAAACTTGGTGTCTAAAGCTACAACTAAAATAAAAGGTATTTAAAGCAAGCGTGAGAAACTGGTATATAGCAGGAAGACTCAAGGTTGCTCATTTTTGCTAGCTAAAACTCAACATAGCTTTACCTATTTGTCTTTTGGCCATTGAAACTCAATTGAAATCATCACTAGAAACCCCTGATAAGTGACAAGTGCCATATAATCAGAAAATTTTGCGTTACCAAAAGTATACTGTTTCCAGTTCTATGGTTGACTTGGAATCGGCAGCTAGAAATACCAAAGCATCAGCAAATCAGCACAAAGCCATTACTAGAGAACTTCACCTTTTAAACTAGTATATTTCTGAAAGCTAAAACCTTTACACCAAGTATCCAAATTCAGCTTGAAATGGAATCTAAAGATGCCTAATTCAAATATAATATTCCACAGGCAAAGGACTTCAATAAATAATAAGGCCATCATTACCAAAGAAAATAGCCAAGGAAACAATTTTAAGAAAAAGGGTACTCCTTGTTTTAGCTAAAGAATTGAGATAAAATTCATAATCAGAAAACAGAAGGATATTGTACCTTGAAAGAGAGCGATAGTTTTCTGGGAGTCAGAGCAAGCGGAGCAAGACCAATAGAAGAAGAATAAGAAAAAATCTTATCCGAATTCTGATTGGTTGGTCCAAGAGACGATAGTGGAGAATTCGAAGCGAAGTGGAAAGTGGTGAGCAGTGAAGGCGAAGAGAAGCGAAGCGAATGAATTAAAGAAGACGACGACGATGATAATAATCGAATAGCATCTGCCATCAAAAGAGATTTAAGTGCGAAAAACCAAGTAAAAAACACAAAAGCAAGTATTGGGTTTTATACAAGTAAATCAATTTATACTAGTGGGGTTATTAATATCTATTTATTTTTTATTTAACTTCATAATAGGTAACCCAAAAAAACTTGTAGGGCTGAGATGCGATAAGCGACGAGCAACAGGTAAGAGAGGGAGATAGTAGTTTGGTTTTGGGTTGAAGAAGGTGATCGAATGTAATTCGTTGGAAGAAGACGCGTCCACGTATGCATCTTCGATACGCCGCCGTTTTTGTTTACTGTTCTCTACCATATAAAATTCCAGTTTGATGGAGGATGAAACCGATGCAGTTTTTTTTAACTCATTTATTGAAATTTAATTAACTCAATTCGTCCATACGAATAAATGGCCTGAAATATAATTTGGGCCATAAAATAAGATGAGCTATGGTAGTCAGCCCATATATTTTTAGCCGTCTGTTGGTAGCCTAATTATGGCTGGGCCTCGTTGTTGCTCCATAAATACCCAAGCTTTCTTTGGATATGTTTAGTTAAATGATTATAAATGCAATTTGAGTTGGACTCATTATGTGCCGGGTCACCCGTCCAGATTCAAAGACCCGTCTGGAAAGTGAGAGATTTTAAAAAAAAAATATAGGTACAAAAATAGGTTTAGACAAAAAATAAGGTCCGTTTTTTAAACCGATCGGGCCTTGGGTAAGATATTTTTGGCCCAACTCGACCCGACCTGAATTTGTCTAAATTTTTTATCATTGTTTTTTGTTGCCATTTTGCTATTATATTACTACTATTTTGTTGTTACTGTTAGGATACTGTATAACTCTTGTTTTATTATTAATTTTGCTATTATTTTTGAGACATTTACTTATTAAATTGTAAGTATAAAACTTTTTTTAATATATTTTTAATTGTTGGAAAACATTTATTTTAATGTTTTTAATCTATTTAATGTATTATATTTTTTAAATTTATTTTTATATAAAAAATAATATAACTTTTTTAATACGAGCAGACTGCTTCGAACTCAAATTTAATAATTTTTATTTAAACCGAATTTAAACAAAATTTTAAATCTATTTTTAACCTAAATCTAAAAACGGGTCTAAAATTTATATTAGTGCAGTCTGAACTTAACCCATGACTAAATTTGAGTCATTGGGTGAGTCTGTAGGGGCAAGATTATAATATTCCCTTCAAACTTAAAAACACATTTAAGAAACAATAGAATATGTAGAAAAGAGATATGGACAAGTTAATGAGACATAAAAGAGGACCCACCAAATATATTGATCATCATGAAATTTGGAAGGCTTCAGAAATTTGATTGAAAGGCCATGATGGTTGCATGGAATTCAGTATGTTGCTGCTTCTCTTATTGGCTAATATTGCTTCCCCCTTCTTTTAAATACACTTTTCAATCTTCAATGTTGAAATTATGGAGATGTCGGTTCTCTTGGTAACTCCTTTTTCTTTCACCTTCTTTTAGATATTCAGATAAAATTTAATCCACAATATTCAATTAAGATTTTAATTCATCCAATATTATTTGATAGTTGTAATTTCAATTAATATAATTTCTTGGTGAATAAAGTTTTTTCTTAATAAATTAATTATGTTTTTCACGTATGTGCTACTATCATAATGCAATGCCAAAGCTTGATGGAGGGTATCTTTTATTTCTTCTTAGGATAATTATTATTATCGGCCTAAAACTTGAATGGGTTTAGGTCGGATTTTGTTGAGCTCGCAGACTGAGCTCGTTTTCCTGTGAAGTTACACGTGCATAGAACTGTATAAATATGTGTTAGGTCTAGAGTAGGATACGTGCCTATATGCATAAAACCTATCTAGTATGTCATATCAATGAACAATGCACATATCATATAAATATACAAACACCACCATCTTAGAGGGACAAAGAAAAACACGCAACAATTTGGTGCGGTGAGCGCGGATGGATTTTCGAACTAAAAAGATTTTCAGTTTGAAAGGAAAAATCAAAATGGCTCACCCCTAATGAGAATTTTCTGATTAATTTTTTCACAAAACAATCTGGAGTTTCTAGTGCTAGTAATCCACCTACTGAGACAAATTTGATTGCTGGTTGGTTTGCCGATCGGTTAGAGAATTTGGGTAATTCGGTTCATACAAGAGTCTCAAATTCTTTTGACTTGAATATCCCTTTGGGTCAGGGATTATCGCTTCCCTTTAATCACGAGGCATCTCCACAACATTTTTTTGCTCTCTAGAAGCAGATGAGGTTGAGGAGAAAGCATGTGACTTTGCAGAATGCTAGGTTAGAGGAACAACAGAAATTTCAACAAGAGTTGCTAAGGCAGAATGAGAACTAAGGAGAAAGGTACAGTCTGATAATTCTGGCCTCCATGGTAATACTGTCATGCATGAATAAGGCCCTAGGGTACAGGTAAAATGGTAATAGAATGTGATGGATGCTCTACGTAGAGATGTACGGGCTTTGCACCCTAATTCTCAAGATATGGATTTGTTATTTTATTCTAACAATCCATTAGCTCCTGAGATTGCGACCGTGAGTTTACCAATTGATTTTAAAGTCCCAAAAGAGATGCTTGAAGGCAGGAGGGACCCACAAGCATATATAATCCAATATAATGATTATATGAATGTGTTGGGAGCTTCTGATGCTGCGAAGTGTAAGGCCTTCTCAACGACCTTAAGGGAAGTGCAAATGACTGGTTTTTATCTCTCCCGCAGGGTTTCATTAAAAGTTTTTCACAATTAGGTCAGATGTTCTTGGGAAGATTTCGAGCACATAGGATGATAATGAGTACTTCTATGGGTTTAATGTCCGTCAAGCAGAGAGAAAGAGAGAGCTTGCAAGATTATATCAAACATTTTTATGCAGTGACGTTAAACATAAAAAACTTAGAGGATCAGTGGGCCATTGACGCTTTTATTATGGGAGTCTTCAATGAACATATGCAATACTCATTCACTGATAATAGGCCGTAAAGTTTAGCATATTTGTATGAGAGGGCTCACAAATTCGCTGAGGTAGAGAAGATTAAAAGAGCAACTCGCGGTGTATTCCAAAGAGAAAATAGATGCATGAGGAACAGAGAAGGAGTTTGCGGTCATCAAGGCTCGTCTTCTCAGGCTTTACATGTATAAGGTGGGGGACAATAGAATGGTCAACTACAGAATGAGTCATCCAGAACATTTCAAAGGCATCAACCTGACCATGAGAGAATGTATCCTCCTCATGGTAGATTTGAGACTTATACAACTTTGAATGATATGTGTGCCTACATTTTAAGCTAGGTAAAGAGTCTGGGTATTTTGCCAAATCCTCCACCTTAAAACATAGCGTAAGAAGATCAAACTCGAGGGACAGGTGTGCTTTTAATGAATATGGGGGACATAAGACTGAAGATTGTTCTTCCTTGAAGGATGCTATTGAAGAAGCAGTCAGAAATTGTGAGCTAAAATATTTTGTAGCTCAACATGATAATCAACCAAGGCAAAGTTTGAGAATCGAGGCTAAAGGTAAGTAGAAGGTGAAAGGAACTATTTATGTGATAATTGGGATAGATGAAGATTGAGCGGTTTTTAACACCAAGAAAAAAGTTCATCTTAGAAGTGTTTTGTCAGTTAGCTCACCAAAGAGGTTACATCAGTAGGAAGAATGGAAGGTGGAATCGGTAACGAAAATGAGGAACTAGTTTGGGACGAGGGAAATAATCAATTGGTTGTGTCAGCGGCTATTGCATGTTTCAAGGTAAAGAGAACATTGGTGGATAGTGGCAGTGCAGTGGAAGTTTTAACGTGGGAAGCTTACCAAAAAATATGACTGAAGGAACAAGCGTTAAAAGCTTGTTATATGGTTTTACGAACCATCCTGTTGAGGTAAAAGGTTGTATCACTTTGCCTGTTACCTTGGGGGATTACGAGCACACTACGACGGAGTATGTTTAATTTTTTGTGGTTGAGAATCCCATGGCGTATAATGTTATTTTTGGACGTCCCATAATGAGAATGACTAAGATGATGATTGTAACTTTCTGCATGAAGATTAAATTTCTTACAAGAACAGGGGTAGGATTCATGCAGTTTGATCAGTGAACAGGCAGGCAGTGCCACATGTTGTCGATAAAGCAAACATCCGAACATATTCAGCGGGGACAATACTTGCAGCAAATGAGTGTGGATAGCCAGGTTTTGGATTTAGACAGTTTGGATGCAAGAAATGATGAGAGAGTTTAGAAACCAGAGGCAGTATAAGCTATGGAAACTTTACAATTATTCTATGATGATGTGGACAGAGTGGTGAGAATTTTATTAGCATTAGTAACAAACAAAAAATATGATTTGGTTCAATTTTTAAGAGAAAAATCTAATGTTTTCTCATGGTTGACCGCGGATATGCCTGGGGTGGATTCTCAAATAATTGTTCACAGGTTAAATGTTCTCCTTGGGATTAAACTGGTTAAACAGAAGATAAGAAAATTTGTTCCGCAAGTTGTTAAGGTAGTAAGGCAGGAAGTGGGGAAATTGTTATCAATAGGGTTTATCAGAGAGGCCATGTATCTTGATTATGACTTAAATACAGTGATAGTGAAGAAAGGTAATGGTAAGTGGAGAATGTGTATTGACTTCACCAACCTTAACAAAGCTTGTCCTAAGGATAGTTTTCCCTTACCATCGATCGATAGGTTGGTTGATGCATTATCGGGGCATAGATTTATGAGCTTTATGGATGTGTTTTTAGGTTATAACCAGATATCTATGACATCAAAAGATCAGGATAAAACAACCTTTGTCATTGAGGAAGACTTCTTTTGCTATCGGGTCATGCCTTTTGGTTTAAAGAACATAGGTGCGACTTACCAAAGACTGGTGAACATAATTTTTAAAGAATAGATCGGGTGAAGTGTTTAAGTTTATGTTGATGATATGCTAGTAAAAATTTTTACTCTAAAAAGGCATGCTAGATATTTGTTAGAGGCATTCGCTATTCTTAGGGCTCACAACATGAAGCTTAATCCGAAAAAATGTGCTTTTGGTGTTAAAGCTAGAAAATTTTTGGGGTTCATGATTTCCAAGAGGGGAATAGAAGCTAATTTGGAGAATATTCGTGCCATTTTGGATTTGCCTCCCTCGAAGACAATTAAAAATATTCAACGCTTGACAGGGAGGGTGGTCGCGCTTAATAAATTTGTTTCCAAGATGGCAAAGAAATGTTTAACCTTCTTTAAAGCTTTAAGGACTTTTTTTTTCTTGGATTGAAGAATGCCAGATAGCCTTAGAAAAACTTAAGTCATACTTTACATCTCCACCATTGTTGATGTCACCTCGTGAGGGAGAGACTTTATATATTTATTTGGCGACCTTGAACGAGAAAATTGCAGTTGTTTTAATTAGGGCAGAGGAAGCTCACCAGTTCCCAGTTTATTATGTCAGTAAGGTATTACAGAATGGAGAGCAAAGGTACTTGAAAATTGAAAAACTTATTTTTGCTTTAATTTTTACAGCTCGTATCTTATGTCTATACTTTTAGGCTCATCCCATTATTGTCATGACAAATCAGCCCATTAAAGACATATTGTCCAAAGCTGACACTTCTGGAAGAATGACAAAGTGGAGGATTGAGTTAGCCAAGTTTGGTGTAGAGTACACTCCAAGAACGACTATAAAGGATCATATTTTAGCTGACTTTATAGTGGAGTGTTTTTTTTGAGAAGTCAACTGATCTCACAGGTAACTCATAATATAGAGTATTAATAAGCGATTAATAAAATTGAATTTGTTAGGTGTTTATTATTTCCCGTGAGGACTCATGATAATTACATGTTTAGTTTACTACCTTATATAATGACTTATGATAAGCACATGCTCTATTCTAAAATTTCTTTTTCCATATTTATCATGCGGAATATAGTAGTTAGTTCACCACAGGAATGTGTAAATACGATTGATAAGTCAAAGAGTTGGATTTTTTTTATGTTGATAGTTCTATAACGAGGACGAGGTTAGGGGCATGAGTCCTTCTAATTGACCCTGATAAAAATAAGTGCCAATATTGACTTTCTTTTAGTTTTCAAACATCTAATAATGCCGTAGAATATGAAGCCCTAATATCAGGATTACAATTAACTCAGCAACTTGGGGCGAATGAGCTAATCATATATACTGATTCGCAGTTAGTAGGTAAGAAAATGAGTGGTAAGTATGAAGTAAAGGAATCAAATTTGAAAAAATGCCATGCCATAGCAGCTCAGCTACACACAGGGTTCTATAAAGTGCAAATCAGACAACTATCAAGAAAAGATAATACTTGGGCAGATGTTTTGTCAAAGTTAGCATTATTTGTTGTCATCAAACAAAAGGGAAAGATTTTGATGGAATACAGATATGTCTCGAACTATGACATGCCACAAATTTTTAGCTTGGATAAAGAAGAACCGTAGATGACCCCCATTGTTTGGACATTGCAAGGCGAAGAAAACCACCTTGACAAGAAAGAGTTCACCAAATTACAACACAAGGCTGTGAGGTATGACATTATTATTTATAACTTGAATGCCTAGGAATTGGTAAGTTATCCTAATGTTGGTTGATTAATGTCTATTAATTAGTCAATTATTCCATTTTTGGTTGATTAAAACAATTTCTTTTGTTATGTAACTGTTAGGTATACCCTTTTAAAGGGTGTACTCTATTGAAAGGAGTATTCCCAACCATTGCTGCGATGCTTAGCACCCTCAAAAGCCGAGTATGTGATGAGGGAGATTCATGAAGAAATTTGTAATGACCATTTGGGTGGCAGTTTGTAACGACCATTTGGGTGGCAGACTCCTCGAAGAAAAAGTTTTTAGGCAGGGATACTACTGGCCAATAGGACAAAAGGATGTATATCATATGGTTTGCATTTGTGATTATTGTTAGAGATATGCTCAAGTACATCGATTGCCAGCAGAGCCTTTGCAAATTATGTCAGGCCCTTTGTAACGACCCGGAAGTCAATGGTACCAGAAAGTGTAGTTTCAAAATCACATTTCCGTAAATCGGACTCATAAATATTTGTATTAAATATTTACGGAATTAGTTTAGTAGCGAATCGAATTTCTGTTAGGTAATTTCGTTGATTTAAAGTTTATTTTAAGTACAGAGACTAAATTGCGTAAATATTAAAAGTTGAATTATAACTAAATCATAAGTAATTTATAATCAAGAGACTCATTAGATAATTAAATCATCACTTTATTTTAGTGGATGGTAATATGATTTTAGTTGTTAGTTATATGATGAAATTTTAATATAATAATATTAGTAAAGAGAAAATAATTATAATAATAAAACATAAACAATTAGAACTAAGATGGCAAAGTGGGGAGAAAGAGAAACATACCTTCAACTTTGCCTTGTATACAAATATTGGGAATAAAGAAAGAAAGAGCATTCGACCATATGTTCTAATTTTTGAAGCTCAATTTGGCTAGTATATTTTGGTCATTCTTACATAAATTTTATGTTTTTGGAACCCCAAGATCATGAGCTAACTTACCCATGTTGGAATTTTCAGAATTGTTGAAGTTAACGGAAGTTGTCATTATAGAGAAATTTAAGTTCTTGGTGTTATTTTGATAGATTTTAAGGTTGGAAGTGAAATAGGACTATTTTGTAAAGTCAATTGTTAATTTTATGCAAAAAAAAAGACTATTTAGTGAAAAAATTAAAATTAGGGGGTGTAATTAAGAAATGAGAAGTCCTATAGGGACTATGGGAATATTCAGCTTTAATATTGGGGGTTAAATTTGGAAATTTTATTAGTTCCAGTTTCGGGGGCTAAATTGAATTTCATGCAACAGTAGTATAAATTTTGTAATTGACTATGAATTGGGTTGTGTATTTTGAATGTATTTTAATAGTTCCATTTTGTAGCTAACATTGTCTCGAAATACTCGAGAAAGAAAGGAAAAGACAACGTCGACGATGAATAGCTCGAAATTTACGGTTTGTGTTTCTATAATCCAAACTATTTAAAACATTACTTTTATACATTACATTGTTTGGTAAGCATATATATAAGGTGATTTATTCCTTTAAATAATATCATGATATGTGAATTTGAATTGAAGTGAGATGATTGAATGATTATTAATGACAAAGTATTAAATTGCATAGTTGTAAAAATATTGTATATTATGTGATATTGGATTTGATATGAAAATGAGATGGTAGGTTATGTATATGAATGGATGATTGAATGAATGAATTCATTATATGAAATGGGATTACAAATTGAATCGAGAACATTGTTACCTTATTAACTGTTCGAGCAGGGTCATGTATAATTGGCATGCCATAGGATAAGAAGAGTTCAGGGTTTTTCGACTACGTGTCGGGAAGTGCTGGGCACCCCATTTGTCAGTTTTACCAACCAATGTAGGGCACAATTCATTTCTATGATTTATCCATTAGGCACTGGGTGTCAAACTTTGGTATGTTGGTTGAATCCGCATATTCGAGTCCGAGTCACGTTAATAAGGGAAGTAAATGGTAAAGTCGAGATAATGACTTGAGATGGCAATGATTTGAAAATGGAAATGCAATTGAATAGAAAATGTGATAGAATGGAATGAAATATGAAAAAAAAAATGTGAATTGGAAACTAAAGTAGTGAATGATATGTATGTAAGGAATGATGTTTAATTAAGCATGAAATGAATTGAACTATGATTGAGATAATATTGCATAGCATCATTTATTTTAACTTGAGCATATAAATGTAATGTATTTTACTTTTATGATCGAGTTATAGAAATACTGTTGAGTTATACTCAGCATACGATTTTATTTTCCGTGCGTAGGTTAGGTACTTATCGGTTGATAGTCTACTCAACATCCAACAACTATTACAAACTCAACCATTGGTGAAATGTTCTTTTGATCTTGGCATGTACCTAGGATGTTCTATATATATGTGTAATGCTCATTTTCTATCTTGATGGTATTTGAGTTTCTAAGTATTGTGTATATAAATGTGGTTGATAGGAATGTTCATTTTGAAGATGTCTTGCTAAAGTAATTTGGTAATATGCAATGATGATTAAATAGTTGAGGTGTTGTTATACTAGATGAGTTTTTTTTTTTTTTTTGGTTAATGTATAGTTGTGAGAATGATAGTTAATATATGATTTGATCTCAATAGATGATAATGATTTGGTGTATGCTTTATAAATGAAATTGAATGTTTAGTTGTTCATGTTGAAGTACCTTAATAGCTTAATGGTTGATTATTTAGGTTGGTTGATCTTAAGGATATATATTTGGCTTAGATTTTGATGTATTGAATAGATTTTTACATGGATAAGATATTTAAATGATGATTTACATGCCTTTTTTTCATGTTTAGGTATGTTATTTGAGTTTAGGCAAGTTTTGAGCATAAGTGCATCTTTTAAAAAGTAGTTTTTACCATTTTTGAACTCAAGTAATGATATTTTTACATCTGGTATCGATACTTAACCAAATGAACAGTTTTAAAACAAACAGAATACCAAAATGGTATCAATTTTTATTTAAGTATCGATATTTTTCTATAAAATATCGATACCATAAAATAAATATTGACACCCTTATTTTGCCAAGAAAATAGAATTGAATTTTGGTATTGATTTTCGAAAAGGTATCGATTTGGTATCGATACCAACTATGGATTTCAATATTAACCTTTAAACTTTGAAAATTTTCATTTCAATCATTTTTCATGCTTAAATTTCTCAGTTAGGTCCATGCATATTTCAGATTTTCAATATGTTTGATTATATGTGATTTGATGATTAAGAATTGAGATTTTGTTTTGTAAAGTGTATATATATAATGATTTTTAAAATTTGTCGTAGCATCTTATTACTCAGGTCTGACGATTGGGCCAAGTAAGGGGTGTTACACCCTTGGACATTCGCAAACTGGGGAATTGATATTTTAGGCCCATTTTCGATAGTTACAGCACAAAAGAAGTTCATAATGGTGGTTGTAATTATTTTACTAAATGGATAAAAGTTGAAGCCTTAGCCACAATTACAGAAAAGCAAATGGAATCCTTTCTTTGGAAGTTTATTGTGTGCATATTTGGTGTCCCTAGCCTAATCATAACAAACAATGGGACACAATTTCAAGGGAAATTTAAAAATTTTTGTTGAGGTTTACAGATTGTTCTGGCTCAAAGATCTTTCAAGACTCCCTAAAGAAATGGTCAAGTAAAGGCCATGAATAAGAAAATTCTAACAGCTCTGAAAAAGAAGGTTGATGATGCCAAAGGTGTTTGGTTAGAGGAGTTGCCAGGAATTCTTTGGGCCTTGCTAACCTCACTTCGCACAACAACCTAGGAAACTACGTTCTCACTTATTTATAGAGTGGAGGCAATGATTCTTGCTGAGATAGGCATGCGCTCACATAGAACATTACATTTTGATGAAAGTACTAACCAAAAGGCCATGAGACTCAGCCTGGATCTCATTGATGAAGTTAGAGAAACAATAGAAACCAGAGTCACTATATGAGTTTAATAGGTAGCTCGTTATTATAATTCTAAAGTAAAGAATAAGCAGTTTCGGATGGGTAAACTTGTCTTCAGGAATACTGGAGCTAGTTTTCTAGCAGTATAGAAGGGAAAGATGGCTCTAAACTGGGAAAGGCCTTATAAGGTGATAGAATAAATAGGTTATGGAGCTTAGTTAGCAAAAATGGAAGGTCCTATTCTGCCACGAACATGGAACGCTCACTATTTGAAGAAGTATTATGTATGAATAAATTCTCTTCTTCAATAAAGAAGTATTGTTTGCAAATGTGGACAACCTAAGTTTCTTTGAGTTAGCAAATTTAAAATCGCAACTCCTAAACAGCTCGATGACCCATGTTCACAACTGCTATTATAAAGGTTAGCTGATTTTAGATCGCAACCTAAGTTTCTTTGAGTTAGCAGATTTAAGATCGCAACTCCTAAACAGCCCACTGAGCTACGTTCACAGCTGATATTACAAAGGTTAGTTGATTTAAGATCGCAACCTAAGTTTATTTAAGTTAGCATATTTAAGATTGCAACTCCGAAACAACTCGCTGACCTACGTTTACAACTGATATTACAAAGGTTAGCTGATTTAAGATCGCAACCTAAATTTATTTGAGTTAGTTGATTTAAGATTGCAACTCCTAAATAGTTCGTTAACATACGTTTGTATGGTTAAGGATTTAATGATCTCAAATTATAACCCAAACATAACAGGTTAAAAGTTATGAATGATTATCTTAAAGCTAATCATTTTGGTAACTTTCATTACTTAGTGTGTTTATGTTAGAAATATGGCTACACAATAGTTTAAAATAAGTCAACAACTAAACACAACACTATATCAACGAGAATCAAACTAAGATTTCCATTTCCAATCCAAAGGCAACAAATACAATAAAAAACAAACAAATCGTCAATTATTACTTGTGCCTACAAGGTCAGCTAACAATTAGTCTTCTTCTTCACCATGCCTTCAAGTCCATTGCCTTCACCTTCATCTACAGGAACAATGCTAGTATCAACAATGTCTTTAAGAGCATAACTAGTATCAGTAGGGTCCTCAGGGAGGTAAAAATCGGAGTTCTTTCATTTTTCTACAAATTCCTCCCAGGTTACTCTCGAGGGGAAGTGAACATCAAAATCTAGTTGAAAACCAGTTAACTCGATAAGAGATATAACCTGCGAGCATCAAAAGGGACACCAACTACTTGAGCGTGCAAAAAGAAGTTAGCCTTTAGATCAAGTAGATATTCTTGGAGAATCTGCATAGTATTTCTCTTATATTTCTCCATGACTTCCTCATAGCTCTTCGCTGAATTAACCATTGCAACCTTATGTTCTTCATTCATTTTTCTTAAACTAGCTTTCAGCACCATCTTATCAGCTTCGTCACTTGTGATCTCCCCATGTAATCTTTTAACGTCTTTCTCAGTAATGGTAAGATGTTCTTCTAGCCTTCTATTTTGCTTCAGTAGTCTCCTATTCTCTTCAACTAAGTTGGCATAGTGTTCACATGCCTATGCTAGTGCTTCCATAATAGATTAGTACACATTTTCCTGTTCCCTCATTTTAATTTTTGCCTTGTTCATGCCTTAAACGAGCCTAGGCTAGCCAGACATGCTTCATTCAACATCACTTGTAAGGAGACTGCTAACTCATGCAGTGAAGGCTTCCTTGTTTCACTAGATGGCTCACCTGATTCGCTTGGACAAAAAAGCCCTTTTGTTTCTTCAGGTAAGAGATTATTCCATTGCTTCATCACTTCATCAAGGCTGAAGGGAAACTTCTTCACGCTAAGTTGCTCGTTCCAAGGAAACAAGTCCCTTTTTGACCACCAGGAGTATGGAATTTCACAGAGCCACCAAGGGGCCATGAGCGACAGTAACCTCAAAGGCGTCATCATTAACTGACCTTGATGGTTATGGGGAGTTAGTGAGAGAAATCACAGGAGAAAGAGTTATAAAAGGAGCTACGATAACATGAGCAACATTAACAAATGTTTCAATGTGATCCTCTCTTCTTTTTTGACGAAGCTCTATTCTTGGGCTACCTTTATCTTCGCTACTCAGAACAACATTAGCAGCTCCAGCAAAATTTTTTTGTTTCTTTTTACTGCTTGTATTACTATCTCCAGTAGTGGCACCAGAAGGACCACCTCGCACATTTTGCATATATGAGCGTACATCCATGTATTCGTCAATTTCTATTGATAAATTGAAAGATTCCTCAAAACTATCTTTAACACCTTGAGTTGTGCCTGAGCCATCAACAATTCAAACATCAACATTAATAATTAACATAAATAGGTTTGCACCATATTTTACATTTGTTGAAGATTTTGAGGACCAAGCGCAAGGCTTTAGTGTTCATCTTTTTTTCCCATTAGTATAAAAGGCAATTCATCACTTGCCCTATGAGGCCACGCAGACTATACAGGAACAAGCCCAATGGTGTTAATGTCTACCCCATTATTTACGTTAGCTTATCCCCATCCGCTAGGGCTCAAATTTAAAAGATAATACTAGAAAACATTTATTACAGTAAGTATTTCTTCTAAGTCCAGCATGTAGCCCTAGCGAAGGCTGTAATACTGTCCCCAGCCTATTTCACTTATTATGTCTCACCTTCTAGAACATATGTTTTTGTTAGGCAATGACCATTCAGTGGGGAAAAAAACCACTTTTGAGTTTGTATCTTACACGAATATATTTACAGCGATTGAAATGAAGATTGATACATTTATTAGTGATAATAGTCTTCATGTCTTCACGAGGCGTGAAGTAAAAGAAACCATTTGAACCTCTCGGTTATAAACCTTCAATCGGTATAACCTTTGAAATACGATGATCAAGGGGATTTCATTGCGTCGACCACATTTGATAAAATATGCTACAACCAACCACCAAGAAAAGCCAAACAGTTGGCCAAGAGTTATCCTATAATCATTGAGAAGATGACAAAAGAAATGATTGATGGGTAAATGAAATCTCACTTCCAATACATGTAGAGGAAGTAAAAAACTACCATTACTGGTGTAGCTCAAATAGTGTGATCCTTCAGGAATAGAAAAATCATTAGCGAAATTTGGAATTTTAATTCCTCGTGCAGCAAAAACTTGATGTATTTCTTCTTCCTTTGTGGTACAAACATAAGCTTTGGCCTCTACAATGTTTCTTGTCTCTCGGTATCATGAAGGACTACCAGAAATAACATGGCCACTACCTCTGATTCTAGCCATATTTTACCGATGAAAACAGAAAGAAAAACTAACAATACGGTGAGAGTTTTAGAAAGATTACCTCTAAACTATTCTTCTTGGCTACGATTCCTCTTTAAAATTTTTTGAATTTGGGCATTATAATTTTTAGGGCTCTCTTAACCTCCTTTTAAAATAAATTTCCCCCCACTCTTTGATGATTCAAATGCCCAGGAATGAGAGAGCAATTAACTACAAACGATTGTATGTTTTCTCTTTATGTGGCGAGCTATATGATGTACGATGAAATATAAAATGTACTTGGTAAGTTTTATTTATGTCATTTTTATTCTAACCGAATCAGGTTCCAGCCAAAGTCACTTTATGACTCTCCTTCGAACCAGATGGGCGACAAATTGTTAGGATAATTACCATTATCAGCCCAAAACCTGAATGGGTTTTGGCTGGATTCTGTTGAGCTCGTAGACCGAGCTCGTAGGCTGAGCTCGCAGATCGAGCTCGCTCTCCTGTGAAGTTACACGTGCATGGAATTGTATAAACATGTGTTAGGTCTAGAGTAGTTTATGTGTCTATAAACATGAAACCTACCTAGCATGTCATATCAATGAATAGTACCCATATAAGATAAATATACAAACACCACCATCTTAAAGGGACAGAGAAAAACACTCAAGATTTCTATTTTAATATGATGATCCAATTAATTCAATTATTTCAAAATGAATTATGAAATTGTGACTTCTTTTCATTTGTTATGTCTAAAGGTGACCCTTGTTTTCAAATTGGTTATTATCTACCTTTTCTTTCCTCCCATCAATCCTTTCTTCATTCACTCTACGTGTTTTTTCTCTCTTTAGTTTGTAAATATGTTTCTGTGGGCATCATTGATATCTTTGCGGGTTGTGATGGATAAACACTAGTGCCTACCATTGCTAAACCTTCACTAAACACCAACAATGTCTCTTGAAAAGTGGGTTGAGCAAAGATACTCGAATGGTGGCTTTTCGTCGGCTCATTGATTTGTTTATGTTTTGAGAGTATTTTAAAATAATAAATGATTTCACAAGTCGATTTGGATCGTATTGTCTATCAATTTTATGTGTTTTATGTTGTTTCCCTTGTTTAATTAGTCCTCCAAAAATTCCAAAAATAAAAATGTGTTTTGTGTTGTTTCCGTTGTATAATAAATCTTCTAAAAATTCTAAAAATAAATATGTTAGGAAGTTTTGTCTTGTCTTACGCTAGTTTTATTTTTTCTTTTGTAAGTATTTTTAGGATGTATTTGTGTAACACTCCTAACCCTTATCCGTTACCGAAACAAGGTTACGGAACATTACCAGACTTTATGGATTAAATACGAACATTTCACAATATTTAATAAACATATCCGAAACCAATAATAAACTATTCATATTGTCCTTTATATGAGCCCTCGAGGCCCAATATACACCTTAGAAGTGAATCGGGACTAACCCGGATACTCAGAAAAATTTTCCAAAAATTTTAAAAATTTTCTTAGGAGCAGGGAACACACGCCCGTGTAGCCGACTGTATGGCTCACACGGCTAGAAGATACACCCATGTCTTAGGCTGTGTGGCATTCGATGTGAGGCACATGACCGTGTCCCAACCCGTGTCCATATTCGTGTAACTCTTTGACTTGGGTCACACAGCCAACCACACGCCCCTGTGCAAAAACCTGGCATTCTGTTTCAAAATTTCAAAGTGCAGAGGACACACGACCAAACCACATGCCCATGTGCCAAGCCATGTGTCACACACAGCTGAGACACACGCCCGTGTCTTTGCCCGTGTGGACGAAAATAGGCTACTTTAAGGCCACTTTTCTCACCCAATCTTGGTATCAACCTATGCACAACAAATTTTACACTTACAAATCATACAAGACCCTTAATTCAAGCCAATACAAAGTTCTTATAACTAACATAACATCACATATAATCAAATATCTTAACTTACCAAATTAACATCTTACACCTAGGTGTATATGCAACCATGCCTCAATAGACCTATTAATTGTCCATCATCTAAACATTTCAAACATGCTTCATACATGATTTATCCTTACTCATATAAGTTGGGTTGAAATGTAAACAAAATATAACTCTTAATATTTACACAAACCATTATCACCCTATACATGCCATATAAACCAAAATATACATTGCAAAAATTACCAGAACAAGTTGGATAGTGTGGCTCGATGTGTTGATCCGATTCCCCGACCTCACGTTAATCTACAAAGACATTAAACAAATACAAGTAAGCTTAATGAAGCTTAGTAAGTTCGTTGGTAACATAAATCTTACCAAACATTGAACATACTATAACCAAATCAAGTAGACAAATCATTCAAATTACATTTCCTGCCAACCACAACTTCAATTTATGAATTCACTCTATTCCCATCATATCCATCAATAATTTTAAGTCATCATATACTAATCTCATATGTCACTTACCAACCTTACCGAATCTGAGAACGACTTATGGATATGAGTACATCGTATACAAAAACCCGAAGGTTACACAGAAGCACACAAGTGCTAAACGGAAACCCATAAGGGTTGAACGGAATCTCATAAGAGCTAAACGAAAACCCATAAGGGTTAAACTGAAGCTCGAAAGAGTTAAACGAAAACCCAATAAGGTTAAACTGAAACACATATGAGTTAACTGAAGCTCATAAGAGTTAAACGGAAAGCAAACACGAAAGTTCGCAAGGGTAATTTTCCGTCAATTCCTCCTTTGCACAAAACGACTGTACTCAACCTCGCGTTCCTCTTTAGCCATATGAACTTACCTGGGTTAAATTGTAGAATTTGTAGTAGTTTAGGGACTATTCTGATAATTTCCCTTTTTTCACGATTATCTACGGGCTCTTGATTTAAAATATAAAATTATTTATTCATTAGCATATAATTTCAGTTTCAGTTCACTTCACAATTAATACCCCTAAATTTTCAAAATTACACAATTGCCTCAACTTTTATAGTTTTTGCAATTTAGTCCCTCACCAATTATTCTATCAATTGAACTAATTTTTCTCAATTGACAATTTATCTAATTATTCTAAGCTACCATACAGCCTTTGATAAACAGAATTTATTAACAAACCCTAATATCTAACCTTTTTCACAATTTGGTCCTAAAATCAATTTCTATTGGAATCACTTGATAAAATTATCATACAATAAAATTAAAGTTCTAAATCCATGTTAATTCATCATAAACATCCAGCACTCATCAATGGTAACTTTCAAAATTACCTATAGAATCAAAAATTTTCTGACGAAATCTTAATACTAACTTAATGACACTCCGTAAATATTTATAAAAATATTTACAACTCGGTTTATAAAATTGAGGTCTCGATACCTTGTTTTCTAAACCATTCGACCTAATAAATCCTTCTAAAACACAAATCACCAATTCAAAAGTCTTTCTAAAATCACACTTGACTTGTAAATAATAAATAATAAAATTTTCGAACTCACTTGTTGGATTTAGTGGTCTCGAACCACTATTTTCGACACCACTGAAAATTGGGCTGTTACAATTTGTTGTCGTTCTCTCCAGTTTAGTGGATGCTCGGTTCTTTTGCTCATTTTGCACACCACTTTGAATGCTTTGGGGTTGGTTCTCTTATCATAATAGATGCTTGCAATTATCCTAAATATGTTGTACTTGAGTTGTGATAAAGTTAATTGTTAATGTAATGTAATGTTCTATTCTGACTAAAGTTGAAACATTTGTCGTGTTTATTGAACCTATTCTTCAATACTGATGACGAATATTTTTTTTTTCAAATTGTATGGTCGAACAAATGAATAAATTTTGAAGAATTAGAAGTTATCCATCTTTGTAAAAATGCATATTTTAAAATAATTCCAACTTTGCGGAATCTACATTAGAATAAGTGGGTGGTTATATGGCTGAAGAATATATGACAAATTTTGCAATCATTATTAATTTTGGAATAAAACTTTGCAATCATTATTAGGCAGAGGCCAAAGGGGCATATTCAGCATCAACAGTTGTTTGCCACTGGCCACTGGTGGATTTGAAGTATCTCTATTTTAAGAAGGTAACACATATATATGATTGTAATCGTAAGGCATGTCATATTTGTTCCTTTTTCCAACAAAACCACAACGGTTGCAGGAATATCTTGTTCTCTTATATGAATAAAGGTCACTTGCAGGCAACTACAATTCTCATTTTCCAGCCTACAGATACTACTCCAAAATCATGTATACATCAACAGGAAAAGTAAAGAAATTCGCAAGGCGTAATATTTGAATATGAACGTTACTTATAAGAAATTCATAGCAGTCCAAGAATGCTGCGGTGCGTGCATGGCACATGAGTGAAGAACCATCTTTTCGATAGCGAATGGATTTTCAAAGCACAATTGTTTGCTTGAGAAGCAAGAAAAAGTGTTTTTTCTTGGATCAAAAATAAAACCATTAGTTTGTTCTGAAGCTCCCCATCGTCCAGCTACTTTACACACTAATTAAATCTTGAATCTAGTTAGGTCAAATCTTCCAATTTACGTAAATTCTTCCATTGTTTTCTTTTTTTCATTCATAAAGTTTACATTGAGCTTTCTACCACGTAACTGACCAAACATTAATTACTTTTATCTAATTTGTATTTTAATTTATACGGGATAAATTTTTTAAAAGGTTTAATGCACACTTTAGACTTTAAAGCATATTGTTTTTCTCACTTTGGTGCTTAAAGGTTGTTTCGGCCCACTTCAATTCCCAACCTTACCAAACGTTCTCAATTTAGTCCTTTAAACATTAAAAACTAATAATTAAGATATTTAATCAATCATATGTTATCACATGTCATACAATGACATCACAATGCCGAAAAACTTTTAAAAAGTCTTTAAAAATGAAAAATTGCAAAAATTACCAAAAAAATTTAAATTAGAAAATAAAGTTTTTAAAAATTATTAAATTACAAAAACAATATAAAAATTAATTTAATAAAAATTAGATATTTTAATATTTTTAAAATTTTATAAGTCATATTTACTAGAACTTGAATATGAGGTCTTGTCTTTTGGAACCATACCACCTACCATAATTGTTTTATAATTCAGTTAATCAGAATTTATAATTGGTAGTTTTTGTTAGGTGATAAATTTAGATAAGTTTTTTTTAATTATTTAAATAATGAAAAATAATATTAGTTTAAAAAATAATAAAATAATATTAGAAATCTTATCACATGTATATGCTTGTGGAAACCACTGATTTAGAACACAAATGTGTTTTTAAAAATATTATACAATAAATAATGAAACATAATGTTTGAAACTAATTAATCATAATAACATATGAAATATGTACAATACTAAAAAAAAAGATTAAATTGTCAGTAAAACGAAATTTAAACATATAAATATATCAGATAAAAAAATACTAAATGACCATAATTATTTATCATGCTATTGTCAACAATTGTAAGTTAGTGTCGAGTTGACTTACGACACCAACTCAATTAACAACATTATTAATATATAAAACTAATAAATATAAAATTGTATAAAATATATCATAATGAAGCTTTGATTGAATGGTAAATTTAAGTTTTAGTAATCCTGGTTCATGTTCAAATCTCATCATATGTATATTTTAATTCATTTTTGTTAAAATAAAAAAACTAAAATATTTTCATAAGTATAACTTATTTTAATTATAGAAAGGTACTTTCGTAATTTTTGAACCGAGTTGGTGACTCGATTGAGGGTGACACCACTCAATAAAATACTTAATAAATATTGTATATTTTTAATTATTCCAAATATCTTATGAACTATTGTCGAAAGTTTGACATTTTAAAAAAACTTTGGTACAAACTAAAAAGAACATGTACATGATGATGGATCAAGGAAACTTATTCTAGACATTAAATATAAGCCAAATCAAATAAACAGGTGACTAGTAACACCGGTAAAGTACAAAAAATTAATATATTTTAAAATATTAAAAATTTGATATAAAAACTTATTCAATTTTTATAAAATTGATCGTACTACTATATGCAATTTTTATATTAATTTTTTAAATATTTTAAATGTGATTAGCGAATGTATACTTTTTTCCAAGATACAACAACTTTTATTAGTTTTAAATTTTTAAAATAATTTCTTTACATTTTTTTATGATTTCTAATATTTTTATGATTTTTACAATTTTTTACAATTTCTAATAATTTTTATAAATTTTTTGATAGTTCTTAAAAATTTTTATTATTTTTTACAATTTTGAAAAATTCTAACATATTTTAAAATTTTAACCAATTATATATTTATACATTTTAATTTTTTTATGATTTTTAATAATCTTTTAAAGGTTTTTATTTTTTTCATCATCGTGACATAAATGTATGCCACATGACATTTTATGATTAGTTGGATATCCCAATAAATATTTTTTAATGTCCAAAGGACTTAATTGGGAATGTCTTATTACATTAATGTTTGATGACGTTAGGAATTGAAGTGGGCCAAAAAAAATTTTAAGGAACAAAGTGAGAAAATATACTTCAGGAACTAAAGTGTGCATTAAGCCAATTTTAAAAGAAAATGAAGCTCAAACAATACATATATTCTAGCCGAGGGCTACACGAGGAGGTAGGGCCATATGTCACAGGTCGCGAATCAAAACCCGTGACGAATGCACATAGAACATCTCATGGAGGTTAATTGATTAAGTGAAGCACATTTAACCCACTTGAACTGGCTCGATTCGTGAAACATGTGGAGAAACTCGTCTACTTGAAGCCTCAGTGGCCCAGTGGGACGCTCCAGGAAAACTAGAGTTACCATAATGAATATTGTAAATCCTAAGGGATAAGATTGTATAAAGTTTAAATCCTTTAAGACTCTCATCTTGTAGAGAGACTTTAATATTGACCATTAATGTAATTTAAACTGTATCGTTGCTCTGGAAGAACTCAATTATAAGTAGAGTCCTCTCCCTTCATTTGTAATCATTCTCTTCAGAGTTATTAAATATACTTTGAGAGCATTTACTTAAGTATATACTTGGTGTGCTTAGTTTTTTTGTGGGTTTTCTATTCTCTTTTTTCTTCTTCATTTGAAAATATGCTTTCGTTTTATTTTGACACCTTAGAGAATTTTCTTTGTAAATTTTTGCTTTTAAAAGTAAAATTAACTTAGGTGAATTTGAATCGTCTAAGATCGCGTGATTTATCAGACTAAAATTCTAGCTATCATGAAACTTACATCTCCTTAGTTTGATAAAATTATATTTTTAAAATTGTAAAATATAAAATTTGTGTTTCGATCCCAAAAAATTACAATTCATAGGAAATTTCTATATTGCCCCTTATTCTAACCTAGGCAAACATTATCATCAACTAAATTTTGCAGTCCCAACAGGCCAATGGATGGGAGAGGGAGAGTATTCTTTGTCGTAAATTTTTTTCCCCAAATCTTTACAAAACTAGAATATAAATAAAAATACTGCTTATCTCAACATTTTATTATTTCGATTTTCCAAATCCGCAGGCTGACTCCTACACTTACTTTTCAATGCCTTATAAATCAAGTAATCGCTTGACAAGCAGCACATAAACTTTAGATATTACCTTGAGATGAAGTCAAATTAAGAAGCCCAACAATTTATTATCCATCGTAATCATGTTATTTCCTTGAAATTAATTATTATTATTTTTTGTGTGATACAAAGCATAAAGGTTTTGGACTCGAGAGTGTTATATTCCGGTTAAGGTTACATTAAAAAATTGCTTTCTTAAAGTAGTTGTGTGATGTATGTATGGACAGAGCGGAAGTGGTTGAGAGAGAAAGATAGGAAAAATAGATAACTACACCCATATATACTTGTTGGTAGTGTGGTGGAGGCAGTTGGGAGGATGCTTTCATGGACAGGAATAAAGAGAGGAGAAAGGGGGGGGGGTCGACTGTGGATGAAGTAACATGTGGCGAGTGAGTGGAAAGGGGGCGAAATAGGAAGGACAATGTGCATATACATATATATCAGTTATTGCAGGCAAGGGGGTGGTTCGAGTGGGTACCGTAAATGAGGTTTGGCAAGATATGAAAGGCTCAATCGTTTTCCATCTTTCGGCTGCATTTGGACATGGATGGAAGCTTTGATATAACCCGCCACTCATTGCCTCCATCACTCTCCTCTCCCCCTCTTTCATTTTCCTAATTTATTAAATTGCCAACTTTTAACTGAGTTTAAGTGTTTTAATGCTTTGTTTTCTCTAATCCTGCTTATGAACACTATCCCACATGACATGACCTTAGCTTATATGCTTGAAGAATCATAATCAAGGCCCAACAGTACCCTTATTTATATATTTACATATTTTGATATTTATAAAGCACAGTGCATCAGTAAAACCTAACCTGTATCTTTAAAAAAAAAAATTAAACATAACACAAAAAAACTATCTTTGGAGCCTGCATTTGCACATCTCCATACCAAAACACTACATAAGAGATCCCAAAAATATTGAGATGAAATTGTTGGTTTTAATGGTTGAATTTATGTTTTTCTTTCCACTCTGCTAAAAGAAGTGCAATTCTTCATATATTTTCTCTCTTTTGATGAGCACAATTTTAGTGCATGCATTGTGTCAGTCGCAAACAAAAAAATTATATCTGCTGGTGGGGGGAGACGATAAAATATATATATTTATATTCCTTTCTGATTTGACAAACATTTTCCAGCCCTTTGTTACAAAATAAGAATTGAAAACGTTGATATATCATGGAAAAATTCATATTATAATGAAAAATGTGAAACACACATATTAATATAATAGTTAATTGCTATATATTGATGGCGTGCGTCGTGTACGTTAACATGAAATTACTGAAATGTTAAATACAAAACCTTGAGACACATTTAACAACCAACATGGAGGAATGAAACATGATCCTGTGAAACATGATGCTACCAATCAATTAAGAACGTTTTGTTAATGTTCTTCATCTATACGATTATAATTATAGTCTTAGCATATTAAATTATCATTATCAAGTACCCAAACATGATAGTCATATATATCTTGATCCTGTGTATACCTTAGCTATAAAACATCATGACTTGAGACAGGATACATATCAAAAACATGATAGTCAATAAGAGAAATGATATATGTCCCCTTCAATCAGCTCTCTTACACATGCATCAAAAAGAGTTTCATAAACATTGAGTACAATACTTAAATTCAAACTCCAAGAAAAAAAAATTGACATATAAAAGTAAAACTAACTTGATTATAAAAAGGAAAAACAAAGAAATACCGACTATTTGCTCATAATAAATGTCCTGGTCCTCTCTCTCCTTTCTTGTACACAACCTTATACCCCCGGCCCCTTAATAATTTGCTGTTACTGTGGCATTGGAGAAAAACAATGGGTGTTAAGGTCTTGCGCACGCTCAACAAGATGAGACTGGAATAGTTTCCAGGAGGTGTATTGATTTTCCATCTAGCGTTTACTAGTTGACCCGAGACTGCGTCGACTCTCGCGTGGATGTGTGGAACACAAGTCGCAGAACGGCCTATATACTGCAATAATAGGGACCTAACCTAGTTGCTATACTATCACGAAAAACTTGCAAGCAATTTTTAAGGAATCGAAGGAGAAGAAGGTTGTTGTTTGCCTTTCGTTGGGGGGTTTTGGCAGAAATAATGGAAGGAGAAAGGGGAGTCTCAAATTATGAGATACAAGTTTCGTTCTCAACCACACAGGCGATCCACGAAATGGGGTTTGTACAATATGAAGAAAACCAGATGATGAGTTTCATGGCTCCGGCGCAGTCTTCTCATCATCATCATCATCATCAAACATCTCAGCCTCTCAATAACGCCACGATTGGTAACAGTAGCACAACCAATTCCACCACCGTGGCGTTTGTTCTTAACAACCAGGTATATTTTAAGTTAGACAAGACAACTTTTACAGATTGCTGATCTTTGTATCTAATGTTGGTGTTGGTAAAATTTTAGGTAGGGAGGACCTTGGATCCCAAAACTGTAGAGGGCGAGAATTACTCCAGTAACATCAACGGTGGGAATAATAATTCATGGTATTTTTCATATCTTAGCTCTCCATTTTTTTTCTTTTTAATTTATAGAGGTCAGGTTCTCTCTCAAGTGCATACGTACTGACAGAGACTCCCCACCCAAAACAATATTCAACACGCTATATAAGTATACATCTTCTTGAAGTTTTTCCATAATCTAGGCTAAAAGGGTTATTGCTTCACTTGTTAATGGACTGCTTTTTTTTTTTTTTTTTGTAACAAAAGAGGGGAAAACCTAAAACATATTAGTAATAAGCCATATCTTCTTGCCTAGCTAAACCAGCTACAGCATATCCATATATATTGGTCCAACTTTCTCTTTCTTCTTAGTGGGCATGAAGAAGGAAAGTCTTGATATGCATTTATACCCAAATCCCATGGCATATATATATATATTTATTCCATTACAAAAAGGGTTAAAAAAGTTTGGGGATTTGGCAGGTGGAGGAGGTCAGCCACAGAGAAGGGTAAAGTGAATAATAAGGTAAGGAGAAAGCTAAGAGAACCAAGGTTTTGTTTCCAAACGAGGAGCGATGTGGATGTGCTAGACGACGGCTACAAGTGGAGAAAATATGGGCAGAAGGTTGTCAAAAACAGCCTTCACCCAAGGTACTTTTGCTATATATGCTCGCTTTCCTTGTAACTGTATATGCATGGGGGGGATATAAGTAGCCAATTCAAAGCCAAGGTTAGAAAAATATTACCAATGTTACTAATCATGAAGATATTTATAAGAAATTATTAGAATAGAATGTTCAGAGTATACAGGCATAATATTGGGATATCATTTGTGTGGAAGGAGAGGGGAAGGATAGTGCTGGCATTATTTTCAAACTACTAATATTAACTTTAGTTGGATTTCTTTGTTTCTGTTTGTGCAAGTTTGGTGGTTTCCCAGTTTTAAGTTGGTATATATATTCGTCTAAGGTTTGCAGTATTTGAATCATGAATTCATTTGACTTGCATTAATGTCGCTGGTTTTTGCCTGAATAGTGGTCAAAGCACTTATTGGGTTAAAGTCAAGTTCCAAGTGGAATGGACTCATGGAACGTATGGTACTCTAAAAAAGATGGGCATGTAAACATTTCTTTTTACATCTCTCACACACGAGTAAATTATTTCTGCACATGCACATATCATTAGTCGATAATTTTTGCTATTAGGTATGGGGTGAATACCTTTAGTTAAAAACTAAAGGTTGAGTTTATAAACATTTATAAACTACCTTTATAATTTCTATATAAAATAATTTTGGTTAAATTATACTGATGGTGATTCAATTATTACTATTTTTTTTTGTAGTAAATTTCCTTTTCGGTTGTCTGCTATTAAATTGCTAATAGAGAGATAGCTTGTCAACTTTTAATTGGAATAATAATAACTTTAGCACTCAATATTTACATATTAGGTTAATTTAATCTTGATTTTAAAAAATTTAGCCCTTGGTATTTACCAATAGTGTATTTTGATCTTTTTTGCTATTTTTTTTTGTGACATTAATGGTTACTTTTAAAAGAATGAGAAAATATGAAAATTTTTATCTTGGATTTTTTAGTTTTTCTATTTTTGGTATATTTTCGATTAAATTTAGCTGATGAATTTGTTTCTAATTTTTTAGGTGAAAGGATCACAAAAAAAGTAAAACTACAAAAAAAAAAAAACAACAACAACAACCAAAATTACACTATATGTGAATATTGAGGGTTAAAGTTGCTATTATGTCAATTTTAAAAGTTGATATGTCACCTTCCAGTTAGCCATTTACTGCGGGTGATCAAAAAAGACAAAATCAAATAGTTTAATGATCATTTTGTAACTTCTTATAATTGAATAACTAAAAAAAATACCAATAATTGAGTAACTACCAATGCAATTTACCTAATTTCTTTTTGTTATAGTATTTTAGAGATTTTATAATTTTAATGTACCTTAGAGGTATAATAAAACTTTAAGATAAAATATCTCACCTCTCAAACTTTCATATTTTTTTTGTTACAATTTATTGTTTTCTCTATATTATTGAATAGTGATGAATAGTCTTGTTGGGGGAGTCAGTTTCTCTAGGAGAAATTTTTGAAGTGTCATATATATCTGGAGATGTCGATTCGGTCCTTCAACAATCGAAAATATTGTCCCTCAAGGGAGGGTTTGTCCCACTTCGTGAAGAACTGTGTATGATTCACAAAGAGATGCCTTGTTTGTACATGGAGGTACGGTTGTGGCGTCCCTTTCCGTAAACCGTACACGGCTTCTCGCAAGGGGATAAAACCTTTCCCAGAGGACAATATCTTCAATTGTTGAGGGACCAGATTGGGGTCCTCAAGAACAACATTTCGAAATATTCTCTTGGAGTATACGGTCCCCCTCAACACACAAACATACTAGGGCTACAGGTGGGGATCAGTAAGCTTAGCTAGCTACTTATAAAGCAGATTTCCAAGTGTTGTGTTTAATTTAGAAGCAAGTAATGATATGAGAAATGTGGTGCAAATAAGATGTAATATTGATCATGTGTTATATATTGGAGATGGCAGGAGTTATTATCGGTGTACGCAGAATAATTGCAGAGTGAAGAAGAGGGTTGAAAGATTATCGGAGGATTGTCGAATGGTGATTACTACTTACGAAGGCAGGCACAACCACTCTCCCTCTCATGATTCTAATTCTTCTGACCATCAACCCTTTTCCTCTTTCTAATTCATCTTTTTCATACATTTGTACGATTTTAAATTATTATTATGGTTTTGTTTAGTTGGTTTATCTTAGTGGTTTAGATCAGTAAATTTATAGCTTCAGTTGTTTTCAAGTTTCACCCTCCTTTCTTGAGATCAATATTGTAAATATTTTACAAACATTTCATCAATGATAGTTTTTTTTCTTTTTACGAATTATTTTTCAGACATAAAAGATATTTTAATCTTAAAAGAAATTAAGAGTTGTACATTTCTTAATAATAATTATTTGAATTAATAATTCGTCTTGATAATTATTAACTAATGAAGTGGATATAAAATTGAGAGTTCAAAGTAAGAATACGTTTGGTACGTCATTTTCAATGAAATTTAATTGGTGGGAATTTGATTTCAAAAATAGTTTATTTTAACATTCCTTTGAGACTTATTTTCCATAAACAATGGAAAACTATTCCTTGAATAATGGGTGGAAAAGTTACTTTCCCATGTAATATACGTAATATATAAATACACTTGAATTTATACTTATAATGTAACGAGAAAATTTTGTAAAATTTACACCTTCACAATCTTACATTAATATACAAGTTATTTTTAAATGAATTTGGATTCAACCAAAACGTGAACAAATCATATCTCGTGGATTAATTCAAATATTTGTTAATAATAAAAATGATTGAAAATAAAATACATAAATACTATATTTTTATTTAATAAGAATAATTTTGTACAATACTATTACATTGCCAACAAAGTGGTGAGCATGCCAAATGTGTTAATGTAATTTTCTCAGGATTTTAATCAATAAAATGTTGTAAAGTAATTTTCTTGACAATGACTTTCTCTATCAATCATATTTCAAGTAATCATATTCCATTGGAATCATAATATGGAAAGCACCAAATTCTCCTTAGTGTTGAAAAAATAAGTATTGAAAAATTAAGTCCTAAATTTAAATAAAAAAATCTATTTGGTATATTACTTAAAATTAAATACTTGGTATAATTAAATTGTTTGATAAGGGATAATATAATCTAAAATGAAATGAAATAAAATAAAAAATAATTGAATTTATTATGTATTAAGTGATAATTATCATTTTCCAAATTTTTTTGTAGAAAAAAATTCTATCTATCTAGTAATTTTTATTGCGAATTATTAAACATGTTAAAAAAAATTAAATTATTGAAAATTTTAGTTTCAATTGTAATTTTTATTGTGAATTATTAAATAAGTTAAAAAATTAAATTATTGAAAATATTAATTTTCAATTACTATCCTTTTATATAATAAAATTTTTTATGTATAGTAGATTAAATGTTAAAATTGAGCCAAACTTTTGAAGGGTGGCTCATAAGGGCAACATTTTTTTTAAATAGTTAAAATAATATAAAATATTTTTCATAAACTTGATTTAGTTTTTGAGATAAAATAAATGACTAACTTATTTGAAAAGAAAAGAAAAGAAAATATAATTTGAAATATGATATTAGAGATTTAAAAAAATTCTTACTTCATCTCTTTTAAAAATGTTTAGTTTTTATCGATTGAGTTTCAGTTCGATTGGCATAAGTATTGTTATCAATATAGGAGGACGTGAGTTCAAGTGGCTGAAGCACATTATCCTCCTATTTATGAGTTAGGAAGGGACTATAAGTAGTTCAAAATATTGTATCAAAAAAGAGCGTATAGGATTAGATTATGATTCAGATTTTCAAGAACGAGAATCTTATGACATGTTGGGAATTTCTCATGATAATCATCCACGACTGAAATGTATCTTAATGCCCGAAAGTTGAATAGGGTGGCCTTTACATAAGGACTACATTGCCCCCAATTTTTATGAAATACAAGACGCTCATTCAAAGATAAGAAACTAATTACAACTTCGAATATTCAAGGAATATTTGTACATTCTCTTCTAGCTCAATCACAGGAATTGAGGTTTCATTCGTATTCTTATGGATAGGTTAATAAATAAAAAGAAATAAAAGACAATACATTATTGAGATTCTTGATTTTTGAAGAGACTTTTTTATTTATTTTATTTCGGACGAGCTGAGACAATAGGATGAACAACAAGAGTTTTGTACTGTGAAATTTGTATTGCGCACATAATTTAGATGAACTCTAGAGAGTCGCATAGAATGGAATGAAGAAATGGAATATGAAAGAGAATACAGAGAGATAAATGAAAGGGGATCGGCTTCTATTTATGCTGTAGCTGAGATGAGTCTTGGTTATTTTTATCCTTGAACTCTTATCAGAATATATAATGAGATTGTTTAAAAAAAATATTTAACTTTTGTTTGATATTTTGAATCATTTAACTTTTATGATAAAAATGAATTAGGTCAAGAATGAGTTTTGAATATTTAAGCTCGATATCAATTCATATTTTAAATTTGATCTAATTTTTTATTAAACTTATTTTATATATTTATTATTTTTTATCTAAATCCTCTAAAAAATGGGACAAACCTTCGAAATCGGATACTTCAATAATACAACAACTATTGGGCCTGAATAAGAAGCCGCAATAATACAACTTCTTTTAGCACCCAAAAACATTGATCATCAAATTTAAACTTTCGAAACACAAAAAAGAAGCATGATAAAGAGGGACATAAAAGTAATTTCACCCGAACTCTATCTTCAAGCTCAGTAAGTAGCCAAATATCTGCCACTTCACTCTCACTTTTGCGCGTAATCCCTTAAACCCTTCCCTTAGCCAAACAAAAAAAAAAAAAAAAAATGCTTCTCCAGCCTTCATCGTTGCTGAGTCACCGTGTTTCGATCTCCTCAGCCGATTCTTACTCTCGGCAGCTCCCATGCCGGATTCCCAAGTTTATCCTTTCCAGAACCCCAAGTTTTCAGAAACTGCCGATCACGTGTTCCATATCTCAAGTCCATAGCTATGGGACCGTGGACTTTGAAAGAAGACCCATGGTCAAATGGAACGCTCTATATAAGAAAATATCGCTCATGGAAAACCCTGAATTGGGTTCTGCCTCTGTGCTGAATGAGTGGGAAAAAGGAGGTAGGAAGCTCACCAAGTGGGAGCTTTGTAGGGTTGTCAAGGAGTTAAGGAAGTACAAGCGTTTCAAGCAAGCACTTGAGGTAAACCCAACAAAAAAAAAAAAAGAGGGAATTTTATGTTCTAGTATGTTTCGATTTCTGAGTTTTTTTTTTTTGGCAATCTGTTGTAGACAGCGGTTGCTTGACTCTATAAATTACTTAATAATTACTGGGCAATCTAATTCTTCCCTAACTTTTGGTGCTTTGGTGTTTTGAATTGCATTTGTATGTGTTATTCTTGGTGAAAGTTGAATTCTTTGTTGGTTGCTACATGAACCTATTACATTAGAGAGTGGAGTTAAAGCCTTTTTTATGAACCTTCTCATTCTCTTCATTGCAATGAATCACCTGAACTGAAGGTCTTGTCTAGATGATGGATTTGCTGCAAGCTATAGTTACAGGGGTAAGGTAATATTGATGAATGCTCTTTGAGTTTGAGACACAGTTTAGGGTTTAAGTAGGACCAAAGAATATTTTACAGTTGATGCAACAGGTTTTTTAGGCATAGCTCTTAATATTCCTTCAAAATAAATTGAGGAATCTATTTTAATTGACATAGGAGGTGCCCCAAACAACCAAAAAGATACACAATGTTGTGAGTGATTTTTTGTTTCTGCTTATAAAGCATGGTAAAATGAAGATAATTATTATTCAGCTTATCCATGGCGTAGGATTTATCGTTTTTATCTTGTATTTGCACATTTTGGTGATATTTTTGGATGCTGAATTTAGAACGATTGCAAGTCTGTTGTAAAATTAAGGCAAAATAGCGTATTGTTGTACATTTAGCAGAGCCTAATTCACAGTAAAAGGCTAAGTAGAAGTTGTTGTTGTTGATCACTGTAGTGGATGGCCCGGTAGAATTGTTAATTTGTTTTAGGGAAGTTAAAATTAGTTATCGCTTTTGTTCAGTAGAGTTGTTGATGTTCTTCCATCAGGCATTTTTTTTAAAAACTTTTCCAAAATTGTACAGGTGTATGAGTGGATGAACAATAGAGGAGAGAGGTTTAGATTTTCTGCTAGTGATGCTGCAATTCAGTTAGACCTTATTTCTAAGGTGCATGGAGTTTCAAGTGCCGAAGATTTCTTCCTTCAACTCCCTGATACTTTGAAGGACAAGAGAATCTATGGGGCCCTTCTGAATGCCTATGTGCGGGCAAGAATGCAAGAAAAGGCAGAATCTTTAATTGACAAAATGAGGAATAAAGGTTATGCCTTGCATCCCCTTCCGTTTAATGTGATGATGACTCTATATATGAACCTTAAGGAGTATGATAAAGTTGAGTCAATGATTTCTGAAATGATGGAAAAAAACATACGTCTAGATATATATTCCTATAACATCTGGTTGTCATCTTGTGGATCCCAAGGATATGTGGAAAGAATGGAACAAGTATATGAGCAGATGAAAGAAGATCGGAGTATCAATCCAAACTGGACTACATTTAGCACAATGGCTACCATGTATATCAAGATGGGACTGTCTGAAAAAGCTGAAGAATGCTTGAGAAATGTAGAGAGTAGGATCACCGGTCGGGATCGTATACCATATCATTACCTTATTACACTTTATGGTACTGTTGGTAATAAAGAGGAGGTGTATCGGGTATGGAAGGTTTACAAATCTATTTTCCCCAGCATTCCAAATTTGGGTTATCATGCTATGATATCATCTCTGGTTAGGGCCAGCGATATTGAAGGGGCAGAAAAGATTTATGAAGAGTGGCTATCAGTTAAAACATCTTATGACCCTAGAATAGCAAATCTTCTAATGGGGTTGTATGTTAAAGAAGGAAACTTGGATAAAGCTCAGAGCTTTTTCAATCACATAGCTGATGTGGGAGGAAAGCCAAATTCAAGCTCATGGGAGATTCTCGCTGAAGGGAATATTCAAGAGGAGAGAATCGATGAGGCTCTATCTTGCCTAAAGGAAGCTTTTGCAACTGAAGGTTCAAGAAGTTGGAGGCCAAAGCCCACAAATGTTTCTGCCTTCTTTAATCTCTGTGATGAAAAAGAGGACACGGAAAGTAGGGAGGTTGTGGTGGGATTGTTACAGCAATCAGGATATCTCAAAAATGTAGCTTATGCAACACAAATTGGCTTATCTGATGGTGCCGTTGAAAGTGTATTGCCAACGTATAGTTCAGGCGATGAGAATCAGGATGATGATTCGGAGGTGCTTCTCAACCAACTGCAGGGCAGTGCGTGATAACTATTATTTAAAATCTTTAAGTGCAGGGAAAGTTTTGTATCTATCTTTTCATGGAAGTCATGAGTTAGCATATGCTCTGATGTTGGCAAGGAAAGTGAACTTATAGCCATTTCTCCCAACCATTTTGTGCAGGGGAAGCTTCACTTGGCAGGTAAAAAGCTTACCTACATGAATTCTTGCTGGAGCCCTTTCCTTTACCCTTGTTTCAAATGTATGAATTTTCCAATTTAAGCTGCTCAAGTGGCAAGAGTTTTCTTCCATTTGTGGAAGGGATATGGATAGTTTACCATTCTCATGACTTGGAATCCATAAACTGTTGCCATTGATAAAATCTTCTAGCACCTTAGGAATTTTCATTGAACATATCTGGGAAAGCTGATTGAACCTATATGTAGAGCTTCAAAAATTTAAAGCTGTTTTGGTCCCATGTCATACATCATTTATCAACTATAATTTGTTTTTTGAAAAAAGGAAGAGTTTTGAGGGTTTCTTTATTAATGATTTTGTAAGACATTTTCAAGTTACTTTTATTTCGGTTTAAATCTCCAGAGTTGATTGAAATCATCATTATGCAGAGATATAAGTGAAAGTGCTCTAGTGGTTCTAAGGTAAAATATTTTTAATATCTGAAGCTTTGATCATTGATGAGAAGTGGGAGCAAAGGTGGGTCAAATATAAAAAAGGAAAAAAAAAAACGAATCCCAGTTTTGCAAGTTTCCTTGCTAATTTGATTATCACAAACTACAGTATTTTGATGTGTAAAACAAAGTGGTGCATCATTTTCTGTTTTCCAGCTGGAATATTTATATCAGGCTATAACCTCAATGAGCATTCATACATGGAAGAATCATATCATCACCACACACTAGATGATGTTTCAGAAGGTCAAAATTTTGACAAGTCCGTGAATCCAAACAAAAGCAGACAAATAAAGCAGACCCGTGGCCAGGTTCTAAGTTGTTGTTTTGTTGTTAATTTTCTGGACAAAGGCCATGCAACATCCCTGATCTAGTACAGAAGTTGCCAAGCATATCCTATGGGCTATTATTTGGTACTAAGTTTAAGAAGATAACATGTCTCTCTTTAGATATATTTAAAATTTAAAAAAAAAATAGGCACATGTTGTCATCTTTATAATTTATTCTTTCCACTAGATACTCATAATCCTGAATATATATATATATATTAATTATAAATTAGTATCAAAATTCAAAGCGTTTTAATTGAGTTTTCAAAGTATCAATTATCATATTGATCAGATCTTTTTGTTAATCTAATTATTAGCTTAGTCATAAAATAAATATTTAGATTTAACGTGAAACATATTTAAAACGTATCACATTGATAGTTTGAATTTGATGTGAAATATATGATTAAATTATAAATATATATACTTACCATGTACAACTTAATTCTGACATGCTAAAGGAATGTCACTCTTAAATTTCAATGACATGTTGGTTTTATTATTATTGGTTTTATTATTATTATTATTATTTAATATGACAAACTTAAGTTGTGGTTACGATAAGTATATATACTTATATTTAGAATTTGATCAATATATTTTAAATATATTCAACGTGAAAACTAATATTTAACATCTAATCGGAATAATAAATTTACAAAATGTAGTTATTTATTTAACACTACATGTAAAAAATTAATCAAGTTTCATGTTTGAGGATGTTTGGCATATAATTTGTTATAGGGAAAGAGCATCCTAGAATAGAAGAAGGGCAAGGGCAAAAGCATAGGCCGAATACATGGTACCCATCCCAAAAAAAACATAACAGATCCAATTTGCTTAGATTTGGAACACATGCTGCAAAGTGCAAGTATCTTTCAGAGAGAGGACCCACAAATTACAATCAACATTTTCCCACATGTAATCACATGATGGCCATTGCATGCCATCACCACTACAACATTAGCTACAATTTAATCACGGGAAACCTTTCAAGAAAATGACTTTAATCCCCAAATCAACCCCCTTTCTCATCCCTTTAGCACAAGTTTCCAAATTTTAATATCGATTTGATGATGTATTTTCTATATGAGAACAACACATTTTAACCTATTAATTTCACCTTCACCTCAAAATCAAGTCATATAGAGTCATTTTCAACAAATAAATACCTTCGAACTCGTGTACCAGCCTCTTATTGGTAAAATCCCACGTTTCTTCACCAAATGGGTACTCCTTTCATTGAAAATACCTACCCTTTAACGACCACCTTACCTGTTTTATAAATATTTTACCTCAACCAGAGAAGCCACGCAACACATTCAACTCCTTTCTGGTCCTAAAAACCTTCTCAGCCATGGCAGAGCTAGACAACCCAAATGTGATGTCAAATCTCATAACTTTCTTGTCTTCTCTCATCCAAAAAGTGGCTGAATCCAACGATCTAAACTGTGGGTTCCAGGCTCAGAAGATTTCAGTTTTTCATGGCCTAACACGCCCAACCATCTCCATTCAAAGCTACCTCCACAGAATTTACAAGTACGCCAATTGCAGCCCCTCTTGCTTTATTGTTGCTTATGTTTATCTTGATCGGTTTTCTCAAAGGCAACCCTCCTTGCCCATCAATTCTTTCAACGTTCATCGCTTGCTTATTACGAGTGTGATGGTTGCTGCAAAGTTCATGGATGATATGTAAGTGTTCTTAACTTGTTTGTATAAATCACTCAAAAGAATTCTTGGATTTCATTTATGGGTTTTGGGTCTTTAGATACTTTGATCTCTTCCATGTTCTTTGAATTATGACTGAATTTAAGCTCTTTGTTTTTTTTTTGGTTCTTTTCTTTTTTACCTTTTCCCCCTTAGTTGAAGTCAAATGATTAGACATGGTGGAATTGTAGAGCCATTGAATTTGCCAGAAGAATGATTTCTTTGCCGTTCCAACAAATTGTAGGCATGTGAATCCTGGCTGTCCTTCTGACAGTCAGAAAACAATATATATACACACACAAAGTTGTTTCTGCAAAGAAGCCTATAATTGAAGTTCAGTGTGATAGGCCAACCTGTTCATTTTTTTGGTTCCTTTTGACCATACACTTAAAATATTCTGAAAAAAAAAAAAGTAAGACAAGTGGATAATACACTTTTAATATTCTTCCAAAGTACCAAACATTGAGTTTGATCTGACTTTTGGAACATTTATCTTTGTAGGTTTTACAACAATGCTTTCTATGCAAAAGTAGGAGGAATCAGTACAACAGAAATGAACTTCCTTGAAGTGGATTTTTTATTTGGGTTGGGATTCCATTTAAATGTAAACCCCAAAGCCTTTCACACCTACTATTCCTACCTGCAAAGACAGATGATGATGATGTTGCAACCTCCACCACCAAGTACTGCACCAGAATCCTCTATAGAGTCAACATTGAAAGTCCATTTGTGCTTTAGTGATGAGGAATCCACATCTCATCAAAAGGAACAACTGGCTGTTTAAGGCCTTCAATTTAGTGTTTAGCTCTCAATGTCGTTTCAATTTTGGCGTTTTCTTGTGGATTTCCTTCGTTTTTTTTTTTTTTTGGGGGGGGGGGGTGGATCTCAAATTGTTTATGCATGTACAGATACTGGGAGTTGCTTTCTTTTTTACAGCCTGGCTATATATATATATATATGAGTCTTTTTTTCTTTCTTCTGAATTTATTACTCCTGGTTTGTTTTGATTCATGACTGTGGCCTTTTTTTTTCAATGAAGAGGAAAATTGTAAATTCCTTTAACACGTTGTAAGGTTCATTCTCATTGATGCTCCTCATTTTCCTCCCAATTCTAGTTGTTGTAAGGGAGTAATTTTGTTTGATACCACATGCGGTTGTTCACGTTAAGATTCTCATGTATTAAGACTTCTGGGTTGAACAAAGAATGAAAGAAAAATATGCTGCTTTAAAAATTCTTTTGGGAGAATTACCATTTTGAATTTAGATTTCGAATTAATTGTTGGAATTATTTTAAAATTTAATTTTTTTTAACTTTATTAGGGTTACATTCAAATTAATTCAATAAAATTTTAAATTGAAGTTAGAATTAATATATATATATATATATATATATATATATAACATGTGCAATCACATTTACAAGCAATGTTGAGTGGCTTAGGATACTTCTCTCTTTGATGGCATGGGGAAACGAATTTAGCATAGCTTAGGGTTTAATGCTAGGCTAGTCTAGGGACAGTCGGCCCACCAGTACTCCAAATCTTTAGTTAAGGTGGTCTCATTTTTCCAGTAGTGAAGAGCACAAGGTTTTGTTTTCCAATGGTTTTGTGACATAATCCGGTTATCTCAATCTTCTTCGTTTCAAGTAAATCACAAATATTTATATAAAAGATTAAAATCCACTTCCATATTATTATTTTTTTTGCAAAATACCCTTTTGTTAATTAGTTCTTCCAAAAATAAATCATGAATTAATTTTTTTAATAATGCTTAATAAAATTAGGCAGGTGAAAAAGGTACTTGACAAAAAAATAAAATATAATAGCAACAACTACTCTATTTTATTACGCAAATTATTAGTTGATTGATTTGATCATTAATAATGTTGGCATGGTTAATGATAATCAATAGGAAATAACATTTGACATTATTCTTAAGCTTTCTGGAAATCTCATTCGAACTATCCTGTCATTGTTGTTTATGTTTTGGATCGTATAGGTGTTAACATGATTGTAGATTTTGTTTTTGGGAGAGTGAGAATTTGGTTAGCACTACCTCCTCAACTTGGATTCGACTGAGTGTAGCCAAAACAAGAAGTTTGAAAATATAAGATTCCTTTGTTGATTACTCACAAACTTTAACTCCCTAAGGTTGTTCATTTAAGTATTCTTCATTATGATCTTCTCTATTTAACACTTGAAAGACTTAACTTTTTGACCTAAAGATGCATCAAATCACGTTGCTATGGTATCTAAGGATTTAGGTTTTGGGTTGACTATTTTAAGTTTAGGTAGAGGAGAGCAATTGTAGGTTAAAATCAAGGAAAGCAATTAAATTGATCCAATCGGTTTAGTTGATTTTGGTTTGAACGGTTTTTTGGTTATGGGTTTGATTTTGTTGGTTATTTCGATTATTGATTTTTGAATTTTCAAATTGACCTGTTCAAAAAACACACACTTAATTTAATATATATTTAATTATTTAAAATATATTTAAATTTATAATATATAAATAAATATATATTATCTAAGCCTAATAATTAAAGTTGGTTAACTGACCAACCTAAAGTTGATTTGGTTATGTAGGTTTTTAAGCTCTAATTCAGTTGAGTCAATTTTTTTAGAATATGATCAATTAAGTCGGTTTATTAAAAACACCAACCGAAAAAGCCTACTGCTCTCCCTTAGGTTTAGGAGTTTACCCTATCTATAGGCCAGTGATAACTATTTAAAGCCACCTCCTTTGGCAAGGCTTTAGCTTCTACTCATTTTTAAGACATTAATGCACCACCAACTACAACATCTACAATAAACTTAAGTAGAGGTAACAACCCATTATAAAATGCTTGAACTTCTGTCTATTTGAGCATACCATAATATGAACATTAGTGTGATAAGTCGTTGAAACATTCTCAAGACTCATATAAAGACTCAAATTCAAACTACATAAAGTTATTTATTACATTTCTAAGCTTGGTAGTCTTCACTATAAGTATCTATGGATCCTGGTGGTAAAGAGTTTAACCATAATCTAGATATGTCCCTAAGTGAAAAAGGAAATAATGCAAGTCTAATAAGATCATCAATCACTCTAGGAGACTTGTAGGTTTGACATACATCTAAGAAATTAAAGAGATGTAAGTTAGGATCCTAACTAGGCAGTCCATGAAATTGTGTAGAATTTTGGAGCATAGTTAAGCTAATTGGCTTAATTACAAAAGTATTAATATTGAAAGCAAGCCTTCTAATTAGAAGAAACTAAGTTACTATATTTTGTCACATCCTAAAAATCGGGTTAGTAGAAATTGGGTTAGTGAACAGATAAAGTGGTCACGTCTTGTTTTTAGATAAATGTTGTAGGATTATATTAAGTAAATTGATTTGGTTTAGTGGTTAGGTGTTTGGTTGTGTGTTTGAGGTGTTTGATTCCCTTCCTTTAAGATTTTCTTTATTAATTTTTATTCCATATTTGATTTGTTTCGTAAGGGTTATCTTTAATTTTTGTAAATTATTAGTAAGAACGGACTAGTTGGTTTAGTGGTGAGGCATTAGCTTACTCTTTGGTTTTAAGTTCGAATCTTGTTATGTGCAAAAGTGAAATTATTTTTACTTCCTGTTTGTTGTGTCGCCCATGCTGTCAGAATGTGGGTCAAATTCAAACTTTGACCAATCAGATAAGGATGGTAGTCAAATCTGATTAGTTGTGATATTGTGGTTATTTTTTTAAGATTTGATAAAATTATTTCCTAAAAATCCTCCTTTGTTGTCTTTTCCCACTTTCTCCATTATTGTCTTCACTTCCATTTTTTTTTTTGTTATTAGGAAATTTCTTTCTACCATTTATTTCTGCTTCTCCATCTCTCTCAATTTTTCTTTGTATTCTTCATGTTAGTCCCTTTGATTTTTCTTTTATCGTCTCTTTAGTCTTCCACTCTGTTACTATTTCGACCGGTGTCATCGCCTCTTTTAGATTCGTTGCTAGCTATGCGTGGCAAGAGAGTTGGTAAAATTATCATATTTTCTTTTCTTTTATGAGTATTTTTCGTGTTTTTTTTTAAAGCTGCTATTTTATTTCGATTTTTCTAAGAAGGTTTTGGTAGATGGTTGAGTTTGGTTATGGAGGTTTGATCGTTTTCTTTCGTGTAATTCTATTTAGGTAAAGGTTGTGTGATGCATATCCCTCTAACAAATTGAGTTCAATAATCTTCTTTTCTGGGGTAAATGTTAAACGCCCGAGTTTAGGGGTTGATTGTGATAACTTAGTTGCAAGGGCCGAATGTCCGTTGCTTTTGGCCATATGTTTTTGGTATGAGTAAGGGCTGATTCTTGTGATTGATTGCTAATTGGTTTAGTTCGAATGTCGTATATAGGAATTGGAAATGTTGCTATAGCATCAACATCGCGTTACAGTCAGGTGTGTGACTTGAACTCGAAAAACCTGTGAAATTATGTGAAATCGAAATTGGCAGTCGATGCCACATAACTTTGTGTCTAGCCATGTGCCAAGCCATATGAGCCACACAAGCGTGTGCTTGATCGTGTGAGCCACACTGTAACACCCCTAACCCATCTCCGTCGTCGGATTGGGATTATGGAGTGTTATAGTACAAATTAGGACATTTATCATCAAACAGAAACAAAAATATAAAATAAATGATAACATTCAATAGCTTATAAAAATCAGGGTAAACATACACTTACGGGACTTATGATAAACCATAATATATACATATTTTAAACCCACATTTAGCATACTTTTGAATGATTTATTCCCTGAATTGTGGAATTTGGTGCTCTTAATCCTTTAATTTCATGTTTTATACTTAGGAGAGCACTGAAGGGTGAAAAGAACGAGAAACGGGCCTAAAACAGAGTAAATGGGCCAAATCATGAAATCGACACGGCCTGGGCCCAAGCCACACGGCCGTGCCTCCTTAACAGACCCGAACATGGCCTGGCCACGATTCACACGGGCGTGTGCCATGGGCGTGTCCCTGCCGTGATAAAGAGGAATTTCATTCAGATTAGGGTACTTAGAGGGAAAGAAAGCCATTCCAAAAGCCTATATAAACAACCTAAAGGCCAACCTTCAGGGGGCGTCCAGTTAGGCCGAAGAGCCAAGCCAGAGAGGCCAGAATTGTGGAATTTACTCGAAGAAAGCCAGTTGATTCATCTCAAAAAGCCGGAGTTATACTCAAGACGGAGGATCTTCCCTTCAAATTCCTTCAGGGGGTTTTAGAGTTTTTCTTATGTTTTGTTTTATATTTTCTTCTAAGATATATTCTTTTATGATTATGAACTAAACCCCTCAAATACCTGAGGGGAATGAAACCTAAGACGGATCTTGTTATTGTTTTCTGAACTATATGATAAATACTTGATTTGTTCTTAATTATGTGTTCTTAATTCTTGTTTTAATATTATTCAAGTATTGATGTGTTTAGGCAGAGGAGGAATAGACCCTGTCTAAGAGTAGATCTAGCATAATTAAGCGGAGTTGATCGCAACCCTAGAGATAGGATGACGAAAATCTACCGGATTAGGGTCAAACCTAATATGGGAGTCCATAGATCGAGTTAATGCAATCTATGAGTTTTAATTAGAAAGAGATTTCAATTAATCAACCTAGGGTTAGACGTTAGTAGCCTCGAGAGAGGTATTAATATAACTTAGGGAATCCTACGGATCAAGTCAAGTGAATAAATCGTCCGGTTCAGAGTTAAATAACAAGTGAAGTCTAGGTGGATTCTTCCTCGAGTATTGTCTTAATCAATTGGTTTTTCCCACAAGTATTTTCCCAAATTCATTCTTTTTATCTTAGCATATTTAGCTTAATAGTTAATTAATTTTGGATTAAATAAACAATTCACTTTTATTTTAGGCTAAATAATAAAAAGAAAGTTAGTATTAGTACTTTTGGTTCCTTTGGGTTCGACAATCCGGTCTTGCCACTAAACTATACTACTGTTCGATAGGGGCGCTTGCCTCAATTGTTGTCATAGTTAGTTTCTAGGCTCGATCATTCTTTTTTATAAATTTTTAAGACTCTGACACACGATCACCTTAAATCGAGCTTACATGGCCTTAAAAATAGTTTGAGAACAATCTAAGACTAATTTGAATCAAAATAGAAAAATATACAAAAATTTGAAAAATTTTGGAAACAGGGGTCACATGGCCATGTGGCTAGACCGTGTAACTAAATGTAACCGTGTGAAAAATCATGCACCTAAAAACTTATAAGACACACGGTCGTGTGTCCAGGCCATGTGGAATAGCCCAGGTCGTGTGCACCTTAAAAAACTTCTAAAATAAGGCAAACTTTCATCCAACACTTAGATTCCAAGCCAAATCAAAATCAACCTTTTCCATACTTTAAAAACACATTTAAACAAGCCTAAAACATGCCAAAAAAATCAACCTAAGTGCCTAACCAATGTGTCCTCATTGACACCACAATTCAATTATCAATCTCAATTCATTTGACACATCAACTAATTTGCATTCAAATTCACAAGTTCATATATAAAACTCATGCCAAACTTATCATTTCTTCCTAATCATTCACATTCATTCATACCATGATTCAAACACTTAAATAAGGTTTATATCAAATGACCAAAACAACTTTATATGAACATATTCACACCAAGATTAAAGGTACATATACAATTAAGCTTATACCAAGCTTAAAACGTAACATTTGTAATAAGTATCCAAACATATACAAACACACCTATTACATATACATTCAATGGTTCAAAACACTCCTTGAACACACACAAACATGCCAAATCAATCAACCTATAGGTTCTAACCAATATGCCATTCAAAGGCACCTCAACTTAAAACAAATTACTTTCACTCCATAACATAAGCTTACTTAAAACAATTTACTTTCACTCCGTAACATAAGCTTACTTTACTACAACCATAAACATTTCAACCATTTCAACCACACATATACACATGTCTAAAACATATATTTACATGTCACTCAAAGTGACCAAAAGAAACTTATTTACAAAGCTTTAGAAGTCCACCCCAAAACATAATCGCCAAAAGATATGACCAAACCAAATGGACCAAGGAACATATTCATGACACCTATTACATATGAGCCTTGTACATGCCATTTATAACCATATCCAAAATGTTCAAAAACTACAAAAATGATCGATGAATAGTGTGATAGGGCTCTAACAAGATTCCAATTGAATGAACTTTTCGATGATCTACAAAACAGAAGAACAACAACCACGTAAACATATAATGCTTAGTAAGTTCGTATAAAGAAACTTAAACTTACCATTCCTTAATATTAAATCATTCAATCATACTCATAAATCATATAGCACTTGCCTTTCCTAACACCACAATTCACATCATTAGTATATATATTAACAATACATCCTCTATGAACATGGTATACAACATGAATTATTTATAGTTACTCATATTGCATCACATATGTGATTAATGCTCTTTTTCCATGCATTATTAAACCTCACCTTACCATTTCGTACGATCACCGTTATCCATAATTTCATATATAAGCTTTTACATTCCTTTACTTACCCGTTGAACCATATAGAATAACACCAAATACTTAGGAACACCTTTCCATAGAACCATAACCTTTTCAACAATGCTCACATGAGCTGTGAAATGGGCCTACTCACACAAGCTGTGGGTCGGGAGGTTAGCTACACGATGCTATTCACAAGAGCTGTGGAGAATCCGCAACAAATGCAAGACCTCAGTCATCGATAGGATATCCAAGACTAGCACTCGAAACATATAATCCCTAATGACATGTCATTTGTATCCTAAACATTCTTTAGGTTCAAACGGGATTATAACTCGTCGAGTATACAAGTCATCATATTATTACCGAATCAATTATTTTTAATATAACATTAACTAAAAATTAATCTATTAATAATTAATAAGCATATATCTCATATGAACTTACCTCGATTACAACGGTTGTAATAACAAAGTCAAGAACTATTTCGATAAACTTCCGTTTTCCCCGATTCACGTCTGGTTGATTCTTTTCTTGATCTAAATAGTAATTTAATTCAATTAAATATTTCAAACAATCTAAGATCATTAACTTTAATTTATTATTCACTTTAAAATGAAATAACAAAATTATTCCTAACATTTTAACTTTATACCACTTAGTCCTTAAACCTATGAATTGAAAATTCACCATTTTTCTAACCAAAATATGCCAGCCTAATTTTCTCTATATAGGATACAAATGACATGTCATTACGGTTATCGTGTTTCGAGTGCTGTTCCTGAATGTCTTACCGATGGCTAAGTTTTGACATTTATTGCGGATACTTGTTAGCTTGTGTAAGTGGCATTGTGTAGCTATAGCCCGATCGTCAGCTTGTGTGAGTAGACCCATTTATGGCTCGAGTGAGCATCTATGTAAAGTAAAAGGAAAGGAAATGGTTTCGACCATGTGTTAGTACACTTTGTGTGAGCTTCCCGTGGATCCGATATTATTCTAAGTGGTTCAATGGGCATGTAAACGAAAGGAATGGTACGAGTTCCGATTGAATATACCATGAATTTATGGAAAGGTATGTATTAATGATAAACAAAGTATGATTAACTAAGTTATGGAAAGAATGAGTTCAAATGTGCTATGTTCATGAAATCCATCTTATCATGTGATGATTTTGCTAAGTTATGTGTTTAATCACTAACTTGTGTTGTTGATGATGCTTAGGCTTGTGCCAAGCTATGTTGGATTGATTCATGTCTATTTTTAAGATTATGCATTGAAATGGTAAGCTTTGTTCGTGATTTACGAACTTACAAAGCATTATATGCTTACGATGTTGTTTTTTATATGTTTTTTAGATTATCGGAAGCTCGATTGGTTTGGAAGCTCGTCAGAGACCTATCACACTATCCAATGATTATATCGATAGATTTTGATGTTTTGGTCATGGTTATAATGACATGTATTGTAACATCCCCTACCCGTATCTATTGCCGGAATAGGGTATGAGGCATTACCGGAGTTTACTGAACATTTTCGAATAATTTCGAGTCATTTATTATTCATATTCTCAAAATAATCACAACGTCCCTTTATTGGGCCCTCGAAGCCCAAAACATACATTAGGAACCAGCTAGGATTAAATCGGGATCATAGGGAATTTTTCGCAAAATCCTAAAATTTTTTTCTCAACTGCAGAGGTCGTACACCTATGCGGTTCAGGAACACGCCTATGTGGTCAGGCTGTGTGGCCAACACGCCCATGTGACTTACCTCGCTCCAGGTCATGTGACTTCACACGCCCATGCCCCTAGGCCGTGTAGTTATTTTTTTATTTTCGAATTAGGTGCAGAATTCATACGGCTGTATCACATAACAAATCATTTCATAAGAAATTGCATAACTGAAACCTTTCCACTCTTTCATAGCTCAATTATATTTTCATTTAAGCACTTACCACTTCAATGCACCTTATACCTTTCCACTCTTTCATAGCTCAATTATATTTTCATTTAAGCACTTACCACTTCAATGCACCTTATAATTAAACATATTATCATTCAACAAGTAATTTGGCACTTGCCTAAACTTCAAGCAACAACATTGGTTAGCGTACTTTAATATTGACAAACTTATTTTCTCGACATGTCTCACTTGAATTTATTACTTGTCCTAATATACAAAATTTTCCTTATATCAACGTATCAAAGTTAGTCTCATATTTACATGTCATGATACGTATCATTCTCTTGTTGTTTCTTCATAAATATAAATTATTCAATTCATTATGACAATATTTCATGTACCATCATTTTCATGAGTTTAGTGTATATTTATTCTAGTAGCAATTCATAATCTTGAATATGAATAATTATCAGGCAAGTTTCACATACATGTATTTTCCATGTCATATTTCAATATATCAAATAATTATCATTTCTATGTATTTCAAGTTTAATTTCATGATTTCAAGTACTTGCCATTTTCTATATTTATCCCGTTGAATTTCTCGAAATTTCGATGGATTTCCAGCAGTACACTTATAGTGTACAATCCCGGGTCTGTCAATTTGTACACATATGGATATACCCTTTTTTCAGACAACACACTCCCTCGAACCTCATCCTTACAGCCGGATTACCAATCCAGGCTAAATCTCCTGTAAGAGAGCACACTCCCGCGAACCTCATTTCTTACAGCGGGATTACCAGTCCAGGCTAAGTCCCCTATAACATATGTTCAAAGAGTATTGTTGGGATTACCAGTCCAGGCTAAATCCCCTGCAACGACAATTACTCTAATGAGCTTGGATCTGAATTACCAGTCCAGGCTAAGTTCAGACCCTAATGCAGATTACCCGTCCGGGCTAAATCCGTTTTCCATATATTCTTCGGGAGGGCTATATCAGGATCACCCGTCTAGGCTAGATCCTTTTCACACATATTCTTCGGGAGGGCTTATATCAGGATCACCCATCCGGGCTAGATCTTTTTTACCATCAAATTCTTTTCAGTGATCCATCGAATTTCATTTCATCCAGCTAGGATTTATTTCTCTTTTTATCAAGTATTATCAACATTTCATCTATTATCATACATTAAACATTCAATTCACATTCATGTCACATAAATATACAATTCAAGCATTTAAGAATTCAATTCAAGTTGCACGAACTTACCTCGTTGCTTGTTCATGTTTATAGTTTCATTAATTCGATGTCTTTTCTTTTCCATGTTCAAGTCTCGTATTTGAATTATCCGAATCTTTATAAATAAATTTGATCATCATTTTCATTCATTTCATATTCTGATACATTCAATTAATGCTCTAGGCAAAATTACCATTTTTCCCCTAAGCTTTTAATTAATGACGATTTTATCCTTAGGCTCAGAAAAATAAAATTCTTGTAATTTAATCCTTGTTTCAAGCCTAATTATTCTCATATATATTGATAACAACCCATGAATTCTATGAAATATCAGAATTTTCCATAATTTCAACACTTTTCAATTTAATCCCTAAACATGTTTTCAGCTGATCTTGATCTAAATTAATAATTTCATTCAATTTTATAATTTAAATAATAAAATAATCCATTTCATGTAATTTGGTCATTTCTGACATTTTTACAAAATTACCCATAAATTTTTACTTTTATTCAATTTAGTCCCTGAGCCTAGAACAAGCAAATTAGCCATGCTAGCTGAATATTCATATATATTTTCCTTCTCCTCCTCTCCATTCATCATCCTTAATTTATATAACATGCTTATAAGTAACATTATCTATGATTTCACTATTTACTCATAAATTTATTCAAAGTTGTCCATTTGCGTCATAGTCACTAAATTATTTATATCTTGAGCTAAAGAATTTCAATTTAAGTTCTGTTTGATGTTTTAGAAACAAGACTAACATATATTTTTACCATAAACTTTTCAGAATTTTTGGTTTAGCCAATAAGTACATTTTATTCTTTAAAGTCACCCCTGTTCTGCTGTCTGACAGTTCCGACCCCTCTTCACTAAAAATTAATTATCTCATCATACAAAATTTTGATAATGTTACCGTTTGTTTATTTTGAAATAGACTCATTCAGTACTTTAAAAATATAAATTTAAGCCCTTAATTATTTTTCTCCAATTTCTTATGATTTTCCAAATTCAAAACAGGGGAATCCAAAATCATTTTGACCTTGTCTCACAAAACCTATTATATCTCATGATTTAAAATTTTATTACTTACATCGTTTCTTCTATAAGAAATTAGACTCAAGAAGATTTAATCCTATATTTTAGTCATCCTCTAATTTGATTTCTACAATTTTTAATGATTTTTCAAAGTTAGACTACTGCTGCTGTCCCAAACTATTTTAGTGCAAAATGTTAATTACCAAGTTTATAACACCTTTATTTCCTTTCTCTACAATATTTCCCATCACTTTCTCTTCTTTTCCTTCACTAACATATCAAGAACATAAAAACTTATATAAGAAAACTCTACAGTAACATCATTTCCATGCTTTTTCCACAACATCAAACTTAAAAATATATTGAAATCTTGATGTTCTTACCTTGTCTTATTGATTTCAATCTTTAACTTGATTTTCTCTCTCCTCCAGCTTCTATTTCTTGAATCAAACTTGATATTCTTGCTCTCCATAGTCTCCTTGTCATCTTTCTCTCTTGATGGCTATGGAAATTCTTTTGAATTATAAGTGAAAATGGTGGATTTTTGGTGAAAGGACCAATTTGTAAAGAAAGTAAAACTTTCTTTCTTTCTCTCTTCTTCTCACTTTGGTGCATGGGAAAGAAGATGATAATTCTTCATCTTTCCTTCCTTATATACTAAATAAATAATAAAAAAATAATAATAAAATATCTATCAACATCATCATTACTTTCTAGATTTCTCTCTTCAAATTGACCATTTTGCCCTTTGTGATCTTTTAAAATTCCATCCTTGAATTATCACATAATTTGGTAAAATTATGATTTAGTCCCTCATAATTATTTACCTATTCAATTTGGTCCTAATTTATCCATTTTCCTTAGTTTCTAGATCATTCTACCCTTCACTATTGGTCCTTCAACTTTTTCATATTTACACTTTAACCCCTCAAGTTTTGAATATTTACTCTTAGGCAACAACACTTTTCTCACTTTTACCATTTAGTCCTTTCTTGAATTAATATATCATAATATACTTCTTAATGTTGTCATAACTCCAAAATTTCCCTTTTTATCGCTTTATTTCCTTATTTTACTATATCAAAGATAATATCTTACTGTAAAAATTTTCGGGGTATTACATGTATAGGTGGAATTGGGTTAATGATTTAGTTGTTGTTTTTGGCATGTATATATGGTATATGGTATATGGTTGGCGTGATTTTGGCATTTTGATGCTTTGATGGTTGGTGTTGATATGGCTATATGGATGTATGTTTTGAGTGACCAAATTTGTTATGTTCATAATGTGGCCAAGTAGGGTTATGCTTTGATGTAGTTATGAGCTATTTGTGTTGGCATAAATGTGGTCATATATGGTAAGTTTGGTTTGGTAATAAGTAGTTGTGTATGGCTGAATTATGGATAAATATGCACATGTTTAGATAGGTTTGATAAATTTCGATTGAGGTGCCTTTTGGCATATTGGTTTTATGGTTACTTGGTCTATTGGAATGATCTTATTATGCATGTTTTGGTGCCTTAATTCTAGGTGCAATTGGCTTGTAGGTATGTGTAGTAATTGTAGGTATGTGTGTCATGCGACACAGTCGTGTGTCCCTATAGGTTTTAATGGTTGTTCTTCAAAAGTTACACGGCCTAGCACACGGCTTGGCACATAGGCATGTGGCTTGGCTATGTGACCCAAATCAGAGAGTTACACGGGCATGAACACGGGCTGGGACACGGCCATGTGCCCCTATTTCGAATGTTACACGGCCTGAGACACGTGCGTGTGACCTCCGTAGTGTGAATTTTTCCAAGTTTTTCCTTAATGTTTCGTATGTTCCCGATTGAGTCCCGAATTGTTTCTAAAGTGCTTCTAAGGCCTCGAAGGCTCTAATAAGGGACAATATTCATGTGTTTTAATGGATTTTGCTATGATTATGAAATGTTTGGAAATTGATGATTTTAAATTATGTTTTTACGGTAATGCTTTGTAACCCTATTTTGGCAATAGATACGGGTTAAGGGTGTTACAAATATATTGCCATATGTCACTTCTTTGTTGGTTATAGGCACCGTAATAGTTTTTTCTAATGTCTTTAAAAAGGTTGAATTAAACCGTATGGCAAAATGATAGTTTAAGAACTAAAGCGGGCCAAAAACATTTAGTTACCAAAGTGAGAATGGATCAAGTTTGAAGACTAAATTGAACATTAAGCCAATTGCGAATGTTGTTTGTGCTTTCTCTATGGGTGGATTAGTTTGATTTGGGATGAGGTTATCATACTTCTTACAAGATGGAGGTAAGTTAGGGGATGTCAAAACTTATGCTCTGAAATGCTTTAAAATTGCTATACCTCTACCTCGATTGGGGCTCATGGCAACATGAGAACCAACCAGAGAGACTCGCAAGCAGTGCCCTCACTTTGTAGTGTCTGGATGGTCACTTAGTGATCAACTACCCATGTGCCTTGTACCCCTTCATAGGTGGTCCGTTTGTCTTTAACCACTTGGTTGGATCCTGTGTTAAGCCATTCGTTACTAACGGGTGCACTGTAACACCCATAACCTATATCTGTCTCCAAAACAGGGTTACAGAGCATTACCGAAATTTACAAACTCAAATACAGACATTTCATATCATTTTACATTCATATCAAACAACAATCATAATCACTCATATCTTCCTTTATATAAGCCTTTGGAGCCCAAAATACACATTAGAATTAAATCGGAACCAAATTGGAAACTCAAAATTTTTTTTCGAAAAATTTCAAAATTTTCTAAGGTGCAGGGGACACAAGCCCGTGGGATAGACCATGTGTCACACACGGCTGAGACACACGCCTGTGTCTCTACCCGTGTGGATGAAATTAAGCTATTTCCAAGGCCACATTTCTCACCCAATTTGTCTTCCACCTACATTAACACTTTAACACATTCACAAGCCAATACAAAACATTCAAATCAAGCAAAAACTAGGTCATATGCATGACATATCAGTATATATTTTTAACTATCCAATTTACTAAAATAACCAGACATACATATTGACATATTTTATCATTTATACCATCACAAACCAATCACTAACATGTCTATATGATTTTCTACATTCATCCATTTCAAATACACATCAAACACATTAAAGCCATTTTTACATATCAAAACATACCATTTACAAGCCATACCAATGGCTAGTTTTCAACCAAACACATACATATATGTAATAGGCCAATTTAGCCCGGGCCTATACAAAAAAAATAATAAACCCAAAATAATAAAACAAAGTCCAAGTCCAGTCCAAAATATATCATTTGGCCCGATCGGAATGGCCCATTACTTGAAAAGATTGAAGGTCCATCTACAAGCTTGATGTATATGGAAACATAATCTTCAAGGATATGCAATCTTAGATATGATATGCAAATCTTAGATACGATATGCAATCCTAGAAGATATGATATGCAGAAGATATGATTTTGTAATCTTAGAGATTTAATTTGTAGATACCTTTTAATCTTAGCCACTGATGTAATTGATCTGTATCGTTGGATTTGGGGAGGATCAACTATAAATAGAGGCCTCTCCCTTCATTGTAAAAGACTTGAGTTTTGGAGCAATAAAGATTCTTGAGAGCATTCACACAAATCTCTCTCTCTCTTGCGTTCTTATTTTCTAGGGCTTGTTTTTATTTTGTTATTCGTTCATCTTCGTTTCTTTTTGAGTTGCTTTTGTTTGAGTTGGATTTAGGTGGTGGAATTTCGTTGAATCCTCATATTGTGAGTATTAGGTTGACTTAGGCGTTTTTTTAACTTTTTTTTTTATTTATCCATATAATTGCTTAATCATTAATTATTCTTTTTATTTTTATTCATTTATTTATTCGTCATCTTTCTTAGTTACATATTGTTCATTCATTTACCCATTCTTATCATTCTTTTATTTTCTTCCATTAATTATATACTATATGTCACACATGTTGTTTATTAAAAAAAACTCGTTTTATAAATCATTGATCACTAGAATCAGAGTCTTAAAATTTATAAAGAGAATGATCAAACCTGGAAACTAACTTTGACAACGATTGAAGGCAAGTGTACCTATCGAATAGTAGTATAGCTTAGGCAAGACCGAATTATTGAACCCAAAGGAACTAAAAGTACTAATACTAACTTTCTTTTTATTATTTAACCTAAAATAAGTGAAGTTGCTTTAATATAATCTAAACTATTTACTAAACCAAAGACACAAAGACAAAAAGGATGAATTGGGAAAATAACTTTAGGAAAAACTCAGTTGATTAAGACGATACCCTCAGAAAGAATTCACCTAGACTTCATTTTTTATTTAACCCTGAACCATACGATTTATTTACTTAGCTTGATCCGTAAGACTCCCTAACGTATATTAAACCCTCTCTCGAAGCGAATAACGTCTAACCCTAGGTTAATTAACGAAAATTCTTTCTCGAATAATAACCCCCTAGATTAGTAGTAAATCAATCTATGGACTCCAATATTAGGTTTCACCCTAATCCGACAAAATTTCGTCACCCTATCTCTAGGCGTGCGATCAACTCTGCTTAATTATGCTAGATTTACTCTTAAGCAGGGTCTATTCCTCCTCCACCTAAGCACATCAAATTTGGATTAAACTTGCATAATTAAGAATAAACTAAGTATTTATCATATAATTCAGAAAATAATAACAAGATTCATCTAGGTTTCATCCCCTTCAGGTATCTGAAGGATTTAGTTCATAACAAATACAGAAAACATTTAAAGAGAAAAGATAAAACAAAACATAAGAAATCCCTAAAACTTCCTGAAGGAATTGAAGGAGAAATCCGCCGTCTTAAGTAGCATTCCAGCTTCTTGGGATGGATCAACTGGCTAACTTCGAGTGATTCCCACAAATCTGACCTTTCCGGCTTGGCTCCTTCACCTAGCTAACCGCCCCCTTCAAGGATGAACTCAGGGGATATATATAGGCTCTTGGAATGTGTTTCTTTGCCCCAAAGTATCCAAATCCGAACGAAATTGTTTATTGCCACGACAGGGACACGGCCATGTCACACGCCCGTGTGACTAGTCTTCAAGCCATGTTCGGACTTCTTTAATGAGGCACGACCGTGTGAGTTGGGGTTAGGCCGTGTTCTAGATGATCAATAAGGCACGGCCGTGTGGGCTTAAGTCCAGGCCGTGTCGATTTCCACCTTGGCCCAATTTATTCCGTTTTGGGCTCGTTTCTCGTTCTTTTTATCCTCGGGTGCTTTCCTGAGTATAAGACATGAAAAGAAAGGATTAAGAGAACCTTTTTATATAAATCGAGGCTTAAATCATCCAAAAACATACTAAATGTGGGATTAAAATATGTTATAATTACGGTTTATCAAATACCCCCACACTTAAGCTTTTGCTTGTCCTTAAGCAAAATTCTCAACTTAAAATTAAAACGAACTTTCCATAATTCATAATTCTTATCAACAATGCATCATCATAATTCATATATAATTTATACATGGATAATTCAACTCAAAGAGTCTTAAAGATTCAAACAAGTTAAGTCATACATTTGTATCGCAAAAATGTAGGTGTCTCCCCTTATCTAAATAATTATCTTTAGTTCAAAACCGACAAGGATTGATATCCTCACAAAATATTCACTCAAATCACTCTTAAGTGTTTAAGGTTCAGGAAAAATAATCACTCATAAGTCGAACCTGAAAAGTTAATCTCATAGGCTTGCCTGAAAATCAAATCTCCACCACTTTAAAATGAGATGATAAACAGATCAAAAGGTCTTTGTTAGGGTTGTAACGGGGCTAGGGTTAAAGGTGTGGATAAAGGCTGAAATTAGAAGGTTAGAATCGAAATTGAATTGACAGGTACCTACCTAAGAATACTAAAATAATATCAACTGAAAATATTAATCCTAACAATACGAGCTGTTCTTTGGGAAACTAAACTTTAACTGTATAAGCTCACCATTAATACTGAATATGCTTCATTTTTTTTAAGAATAAACTAAGTAATAAAGAATGAATTCAAAATAGCATAATAAAATTCAGTAACTAATCGAATCATATATCAATTAAAGGGTAGTCAAAAGGAAGGGTGATAAAAAATACAAAGGGTTTTAGGTTACTAGTAGGTGAGTCAATAAAAAGGGTTGTTAGGATCAACGGGGTTCACTAGGGGTTAATTTATGGATGTAGGCTATTTAGTGGAGTGAGTGGGTTAAAACCTAGGTGCCTTTATCATCTCAGTGTATCAAATCAATGGTGTGGTCTCAACATGTATAATTGAGGCAAGTTCTAGAATAACAGTTCATAGTTGACACTCATAATTAATAAGTGAGCATGAAAAAGAATATATGCTCTATAAGGTTCAAAATCTCACAAAAATTATGGGTGTTTTTGACATCAACCTTGTAAATTTCAAAGTTCAAGGTAATATTCAAATTTAGGTTAACAACCTAGTGAGAATTTTAGTTCTGAAAATTAGACTTATCATAATTGATTCTCTAGTATCTTAAAATTTAATCATCAATGCACAATTATCAATGACTTACTCAAAAACATGTCAATAAAAACCATAAATCATCAGAAATTTCATTCTAATTAGTAATATGAGAAAATTGATTCAAAACAATACTAAATCCAGGGATTTGAGAATAATGAAAAAAGTTTGGTCGAATATGAGAATAATGCAAAAATTTAGGCACTTTCTTCAAATAAATATTCACCCCCCATACTTAAGATGTACATTGCCCTCAATGTACAAAGATAGATATAAAATTTAAGGGATAAATCAAAAGAGAAGGGGAAAGAATACTCCCTGAATTTTGGATAGTGTCCCTGGAGAATGGTAGAGGTCGTGGTGTATATGTTTGAAGGGGTCAGTCTGGATGACGATCCTCTGCTAGATGAAGAAATTGAGGAGCTCGTGAAGGATTAGCCAGGGTTTATTAAGACATAATTAAAATAAAATAAATATGTAATTAAAGAAAAGCAAGCTAAAGTGAAGGAGACTAAGAAGGAAAATAAAAAAAAAAGAAAAGAAGAATGGACCGAAGAGTCCTTATTGTAGGATGGTTCGCGAGGTGGGTGTGACCTCTAGGGCTGCGGAGGTGCTGGCGGTGGTAGAAGTGGCGTGATTCCCAAGCAGCCTGGCAAACCTGACACTAAGAAACTAAAATAAATTGAACTAACTAGAGTAGAAGAGAAGTAAATATAAGGAAATTGAAGCAAAAGAGAAAAGAAAAATAGAAACTAAATGGTCTCAAAGACCCTTAGCTTGGTGTTTGGATGAAGCGGCCAACATGAACTTAGGTGTAGGGTCTCCTTTGTGGAGACTATGCTTGCCTTCTTACGCTTCTTCGGCATGATTTTAGTGTAGCTCAAGAGTCTGGGCACCGTTTCTAAGGAAAGGGGAGAAATTTTGAAAGAAAAAGAAGATGGAAAGAGTTGGGGAGAAAGGGGTGGTGGTGTGGGTTTAAATAGGATTTCAATTCTGACATTCTCCCACGCTCGTGTATTGTGGGTGTGCCGATTCACACGACCGCCTCGCACGACCGTGTGTCCGTGCATGTTGTTTCACCATGCCCGTTTCTCAATCACCCACGCCCGTGTCTGAGAAGTAAGTATGTTGACACGGTTGGGAGGCACAGGCGTGTTCTGCCCGTGCTTGGTAAGTCAGTAGCTTCACACAGTCGTAGGGCATGGTCGTACCACTTTGTCGGTGCCCGTGGGGTAGTGGTTGGATCCGTGACGTCGAAATTAGTTGGGATTTGATTCGCACGGCCTCTGCTATGTCAGTACGGGGATTTTAGTGGTCCACACGGTCACGGACACGACTGTGTGTAAGACCGTGTGGTCTGGAATTCTGCACCTTTTTTTTTAAAACTAAATGTTTCAGGAAAGAAAGAAGGAAAGACAAGAAACTATAAATAAATGCAAAATAGGGTTAGTACTGGGTTGCCTCCCGAGAAGCGCTCGTTTATAGTCTTAAGCTAGACTTTCCTTGTATATGAAACAAAATCAGGGAGGTTTAAAGGTTTGAATATCTTCCCTCATACTTACAGTTTTATTTTCTTGATAAAAATTTGGTTGAGAAACGTTTACCTTAGAAGTGTCGAATGTTGGGTTGCTTACCTCGACTGCTTCGTGTGGGAAGATATTTCGTACCTTGAGAAAATTTCTTCGTTCTTGTTCAGGTCTAATGTGGTGATGCGATGATCGGCTTTGTTTAACGGTACCTGGTCTCCTATTTTGAAGTGGTTTGATGTTCTTACGAGCTCTTCTGGGGGTTCCTTTGGTTTCTCTTCAAAGGGTGTTTTCTGCTCCTCTAGTTCGTTGACCTTAAGGCTTCGTTCCTTATGTAAATTCTCTTTGTTGGTGTTAGGCCTGTGACTCGGCTCAGGTTTGTATCCTTGTGGTATTTCCTGCGATGAAGGTTGTACAAATTGATTATCAACTGAATTGTCTTTCTTACCTGCATCGATTGTTGTCCTAGTCGAGTCAAGAGCTTGAAGACTGATTGATTCATCACCTACACAAAGTATGAGTTCTCCTGTGGCAACATCAATCTTAGTTATAGCAGTTGCTAGGAAAGGTCTTCCTAAAATTAAGGGGATTTAATTATCCTCATCCATGTCTAAGACAACAAAATCTACTGGGAAAACGAATTTATCGATTTTGACAAGAACATCTTCGATAATGTCCCTAGGAATTCTAACAGTTTTATCAACTAATTAAATACTCATCCTAGTTTGTTTGGGCTTCCATAGACCTAGTCGTTTAAACAATGTGTAAGGCATGACATTTATACTTGCCCCTAAATCAGCTACCGCATTATCAACATTTAAACTACCAATTAAACATGGAATTGTAAAACCCCTTGGATCTTTTTGCTTCCGCGGTAGTCTATTCTGTAACATTGCTGAGCATACTGCGTTTAATTCCACATGTGGCTTTTCGTCTAATTTTCGTTTGTTCGTTAAGAGTTGTTTTAAAAATTTTCTCGAGTCTGGCATCTGAAAAAGAGCTTCAAGAAGAGGTAAATTAATATGTAATTTCTATAAAAGTTTAAGAAACTTACCGAACTGTTCCTCTGTATCGTCTTTCTTTAACAATTCGGGGTAAGGGATGCGAGGTTGGTATTCTTTGATTACCGGTTTTGGCTTTTCTTGGGTTACCTCAACTTTACTTTATTCTACCTCGTTTTCTTGTATTGAGTCGGGTTCATCTAACCTTTTACTATCGTGAGCTGTGATGGCTTGGATTTGCTCCTTTGGGTTAATCTCTGTGTTACTTGGTAGACGTCCTTGCGGTCGTTCGGACATTAACTTTGTAAGTTGTTCGACTGCCTTAGTAACTTCCCTTACTGATTTAGTAACTTCCCCGACTCGGTTCTTGGTCTCGTCAACCGATGTTTGTTGATTTTTGAGTGTTTTCTCTGTATCTTGGAGACGGTTTTCTGTGCTTGCCATAAATTTTGTCAGCATCTCTTCGAGGTTCGGCTTTTTCTCTTGCGGATATGGCTGATTTTGGAAATTTTGAGGAGGTTATTGCCTTTGATTTCCCCATGAAAAATTTGGGTGGTTCCTCCAACCTGGATTGTAAGTATTACCATAAGGATTATTATTGGATATGAAATTATTACCTATATAGTTCATTTGTTCGCTCTCTACGCCTGGTTGGTAGGGTGGGTACTCAGGATTCGCCACGGTTCCACTCGCATCATACTGCATTACTGAGTGTGCCTGTAAAAAACACAAACTATCAAGCTTTTTATTCATCATCTCTACCAGCGTTGATAGCATGGTTACTGCATCGATGTTGTAAACTCCGGCTGATTTTATCGGTTTAGTCCTTGTAACTTGCCACTGATAATTATTCAGTGACATTTCTTCAATGAACTCGTAGGCTACTTCAGGAGTTCTATTGTTTAGGGTTCCACCGGCGGCTGAATCGATTAATTGCCTCGTTGAGGGGTTTACACCGTTATAAAAAGTTTGGACTTGTAGCCACAAGGGTAGACCATGGTGTGGACACCTTCTCAAGAGATCCTTGTATCTCTCCCATGCGTCGTATAATGTCTCTAAATCCATCTGCACAAAAGAAGAGATATCATTCCGTACTTTGGCCGTTTTGGCCGGTGGGAAATATTTCAATAAAAACTTTTTAGTTATTTGCTCCCATGTGGTGATTGACCCTCATGGTAACGAGTTTAACCACTGTTTGGATTTATTCCGTAATGAAAAAGGGAATAACCGAAGACGTATGACATCATCAGAAACGCGATTTATTTTGAAGGTATCACAGAACTCTAAGAAATTAGCTATATGAGTGTTTGGGTCTTCGTCCTGCAAACCATCAAATTGAACAAATTGTTGAATCATTTGTATTGTGTTAGGATTTAATTCAAAATTATTAGCACCTATAGCAGGCCTAACAATACTCGATTCTGCTCCTATTAAATGCGGTTTAGCATAATCAAACATTGTACGTGGAGCATTGTTTTCTCCCACATCATGTGGTTGTGGGTTATTCTCGTCCATCCCTTCAGTAAGATTGGATCTGTCCTATTCCTGATTCTCTTCTGTGTAATTTAGGGCTCGCCTAGTTTCTCTGCGATCCCTGCGAGCGGTAGCTTTAATATCACTATCGTATACCAAAGGTCCTCTCGGGTTCCTTCTAGTCATAAACTAGAGTTACCTGCTAGGAAAAGAAAGAAAGAAAATTTAGCAAAAATTTAAAATTTAACCTAAAAATAAAAATAAAAGTAAATTGTGAAAAATAAAAAATAATGGCTAAAGTAATAAAAATAGAGCATTCTTAATATTTTAGTTCCCTGGCAACGGCGCCAAAAACTTGATCGCTAGAATCAGAGTCTTAAAATTTATAAAGAGAATGATCAAACCTGGAAACTAACTCTGACAACGATTGAAGGCAAGTGTACCTATCGAACAGTAGTATAGCTTAGGCAAGACCGGATTATCGAATCCAAAGGAACTAAAAGTACTAATACTAACTTTCTTTTTATTATTTAACCTAAAATAAGTGAAGTTGCTTTAATATAATCTAAACTATTTACTAAACCAAAGAAACAAAGACAAAAAGGATGAATTGGGAAAATAACTTTAGGAAAAACTCAGTTGATTAAGACGATACCCTCAGAAAGAATCCACCTAGACTTCATTTGTTATTTAACCCTGAACCATACGATTTATTTACTTAGCTTGATCCGTAAGACTCCCTAACGTATATTAAACCCTCTCTCGAAGCGAATAGCGTCTAACCCTAGGTTAATTAACGGAAATCTCTTTCTCGAATAATAACCCCTAGAATAGCAGTAAATCGATCTATGGACTCCCATATTAGGTTTCACCCTAATCCAACAAAATCTCGTCACCCTATCTCTAGGCGTGCGATCAACTCCGCTTAATTATGCTAGATCTACTCTTAAGCAGGGTCTATTCCTCCTCCACCTAAGCACATCAAATTTGGATTAAACTTGCATAATTAAGAATAAACTAAGTATTTATCATATAATTCAGAAAATAATAACAAGATTCATCTAGGTTTCATCCCCTTCAGGTATCTGAAGGATTTAGTTCATAACAAATAAAGAAAACATCTCAAGAGAAAAGATAAAACAAAACATAAGAAATCCCTAAAACTCCCTGAAGGAATTGAAGGAGAAATCCGCTGTCTTGAGTAGCATTCCGGCTTCTTGGGATGGATCAACTGGCTAACTTCGAGTGATTCCCACAAATCTGATCTTTTCGGCTTGGGTCATTCGCCTAGCTAACCGCCGCCTTCAAGGATGAACTTAGGGGATATATAGGCTCTTGTAATGTGTTTCTTTGCCCCAAAGTATCCAAATCCGAATGAAATTGTTTATTGCCACGACAAGGACACGGCCATGTCACACGCCCATGTGACTAGTCTTCAAGCCGTGTTCGGACTTCTTTAATGAGGCACGACCGTGTGAGTCGGGGGTCAGGCCGTGTTCTAGATGATCAACAAGGCACGACCATGTGGGCTTAAGTTCAGGTCGTGTTGATTTCAACCTTGGCCCAATTTACCCCATTTTGGGCCCGTTTATCGTTCTTTTTATCCTCGGGTGCTTTCCTGAGTATAAGACATGAAAAGAAAGGATTAAGAGCACCTTTTTATATAAATCGAGGCTTAAATCATTCAAAAGCATACTAAACGTGGGATTAAAAAATGTTATAATTACGGTTTATCAATCATCCATTTTAAATTGTTTGATTATTTGCTTTAAATTTTTTTCCATATATTATCAATTGCAAATTTTTATATATTACTGTCTATTTTATATACCATTTATTTTTAAGATGTTTTGTGTATAACTTATTTGGTCTTTGATTATTGATAAATCGTAATTATAACATATTTTAATCCCACATTTAGCTTGTTTTTGGATGATTTACTCCTCAATTTATGTAAAAAGGTGCTCTTAATCCTTTCTTTTCATGTCTTATACCCAGGATAGCACCTGAGGATGAAAAGAACATAAAACGGGCCCAAAATGGAGTAAATGGGCCCATATCACGAAATCGACACGGCCTGGCCCAAAGAGCACATGGCCGTGCCTCAACTTAGAAATCCGAACACGGCTTGAAGACGAGTCACACGGGCGTGTGACATGGCCGTGCCCCTGTCGTGGCTTTAGACAATTTCAGTCGGAAAAGGATACTTAGGGAGAAAGAATCGCATTCCAAGAGCCTATAAATAACCCCTAAGTACCACCTTTCTAGGGGGCGTCGAGCTAGGCGAAGGAGCCAAGCCGAAAAGGTTAGAGTTGAGGGAATCGCTCGAAGTTAGCTAGTTGATCCATCCCAAGAAGTCGGAATTCTACTCAAGATGACGGATCTCTCTTCAATTCCTTCAGGGAGTTTTAGGGATTTCTTATGTTTTGTTTTATCTTTTCTCTTGAGATGTTTTCTTTATTTGTTATGAACTAAACCCCTCAGATACTTGAAGGGGATGAAACCTAGATGAATCTTGTTATCGTTTTCTGAATTATATGATAAATACTTAGTTTGTTCTTAATTATGTGTGCGTAATTCTTGAGTTAATATTTCACGGATATTGATTCAAGTTTGATGTGCTTAGGTGGAGGAGGAATAGACCCTGCTTAAGAGTAGATCTAGCATAATTAAGCGGAGTTGATCGCACGATTAGAGATAGGATGACGAGATTTTTTCGGATTAGGGTGAAACCTAATATGGGACTCCATAGATCTATTTACTGCTATTCTAGGGGGTTATTATAAGAGAACGAGAGTTCCACTAATTAACCCAGGTTAGACGTTATTCGCCTTGAGAGAGGGTTTAATATACGTTAGGGAGTCCTACGGATCAAACTAAGTAAATAAATCGTATGGTTCAGTGTTAGATAACAAGTGAAATCTAGGTGGATTCTTCCTGAGGGTATCGTCGTGATCAACTGAGTTTTTCTTCTAGTTATTTCCCAATTCGTTCTTTTTGTCTTTGCGTCTTTAGCTTAGTAGTCGTTAATTTAGATTAAAGCAACTTCACTTTATTTTAGGCTAAATAATTAAAAGAAAATTAGTATTAGTACTTTTAGTTCCTTTGGGTTCGACAATCCGGTCTTGCCTAAGCTATACTACTGTTCGATAGGTAAACTTGCCTTTAATCGTTGTCAGAGTTAGTTTCCAGGTTTGATTATTCATTTTATAAATTTTAAAGTTCTGATTTCAGCGATCAATTATTGATGTTAGTATTTAAATAATTGCCATTATGTGTTTTATAAATTGTTTATTTGTATTTTAATATTGTCGTTTTTTATCAAAATTTTTATTTATACATTGTTTTAATATTGCAATAATTTCCCCCAAATGCTCGTATTTTGGAGCTTCGAGAAGATTGTGCCCTAACTTACTGGGTTTCGATTTTTCTCGTTGAACTTAAGAAATCAAGTATCCCTTTTTGAAATCAAAACCCATATGTTTCAAATCAAAACTTATTCTCAGGAATTCGAGATGTCGTGTCCTAACTTATTGAATATGACGTTTTGTTGTCTCGAGGTAAGGATTTTCTACAAATAAAGGCAAGCTTAGTTTCGAAGTCTTGAAATGTTGCATCCTAACTCATTGGGTGTGACATTTTATTTCTTTGAGATAAGTGGGTCTTGGCGTACAATTTGATTCATTCAAGTTTTCTTTCAAATAAAAAGGATCGTATTTTAAATTTTTCAAATTTTCGACATTAGGACATTAGTTTATCAAATAGGTACCAATTTTTGGGCGTTACGAGGGTGCTAACCCTTCCTCGTAAGTAACCAACTCCCGAACATATTTTCTTGAATTTCGTAGGCCAAAATCAATATTTTAAATAAAACAAAAAATGTTTTATAAGGTGATCCGATCAGACCTATGCAAAAAAAGATCGGTGGCGACTCCCGTTTTCGTTTTTTTAATGTCAACCCCATTTTTTAAAACTAAAAAAATGGTTTCGACAATAAATACATGCCATCATTGGTCAAATTTAGCCTATACATGCTATTATAACAAAAAGTAATTTAATATTTACACCGAAATGAGTTGAAGGATAGTGTGATGATGCTCTAACAAGCTTCCAACTAGTTCGAGCCTCCAAATTACTATAAAATGGGAAAAATAAAACAAAGTAAGCTTTTAAGCTTAGTAAGTTCGTATAACGAGAAATTAACTTACCATTCTTTTACATCTAATGTAAGCATATGATCATGTGCCAGAGTCTTAAAATTTATATAATGAATGATCGAGCCTAGAAACTAACTGTGACAAAGATTGAGGCAAGCGCCCCTATCGAACAGTTGTATAGTTTAGTGGCAAGACCGAAATGTCGAACCCAAAGGAACCAAAATTACTAATACTAACTTTCTTTTTATTATTTAGCCTAGGAATTAAGAGAATTATTATTTATTCTAAAATTAACTAACTACTAAGCTAAGTATACTAAGACAAAGAGAATGAATTGGGGAAAATACTTGTGGGAAAAACCAATTGATTAAGACAATACCCGAGGAAGAATCCACCTAGACTTCACTTGTTATCTAACTCTGAACCAGACGAATTATTCACTTGACTTGATCCGTAGGATTCCCTAATTTATATTAATACCTCTTTCGAGGCTACTAACGTCTAACCCTAGGTTGATTAATTAAAATCTCTTTCTAATTAAAACCCCTAGAATTGCATTAACTCGATCTATGGACTCCCATATTAGGTTTGACCCTACCGGCAGATTTTCGTCATCCTATTTCTAGGGTTGCGATCAACTCCGCTTAACTATGCTAGATCTACTCTTAAACATGGACTTTTGCTCCACTGCTTAAGCACATCAATACTTGAATCAATATCCTGAAATATCAAAGCAAGAATTAAGAACACATAATTAAGAACAAATCAAGTATTTATCATATAGTTCAGAAAACAATAACAAGATCCATCTTAGGTTTCATCCCCCTCAGGTATTTGAGGGGTTTAGTTCATATTGATAAAGGAATGCATCTCAGAGGAAAATATAAAACCAAATATAAGAAAAACCCTAAAACCCCCTGAAGGAAATTGAAGGGAAGATCTTTCGTCTTGAGTATAACTCTAGCTTCTTGAGATGAATCAACTGGCTTTTTTCGAGTACATCCCACAATTCTGCCCTCTCTGGCTTGGCTCTTCGGCCTAACTGGACCCACCCTTTTAGGTCACACTTAGGGTGTTTATATAGGCTTTCGGAATGTCTTTCTTCGCCCCTAAGTATCCTAATCCGAGTGAAATTAAAACATGTCGCGGTAGGGACACGCCCGTGGCACACGCCCGTGGCACACGCCCGTGTAAGTTGAGGCCAGGCCGTGGTTGGGTCTGCTAATGGAGGCACGGTCGTGTGGCTTGGGCCCAAGTCGTGTGCATTTCGTGCTTTGGCCCATTTTCTCTGTTTTTGGCCCGTTTCTTGTTCTTTTTATCCTCTAGTGCTCTCCTAAGTATAAAACATGAAATTAAAGGATTAGGAGCATCAAATTCCACAATTCAGGGAATAAATCATCCAAAAGTATGCTAAATGTGGGATTAAAATGTATATATATTACGGTTTATCAAATACCCCCACACTTAAGCATTTTCTTGTCCTTAAGCAAAATTCTCAACTCACAATTAAATGAACTTCCTCAATCCATAATATTCATCAATAATGTTTTATCATAATTCAAAGATAATTCATACATTGATAATTTAAGTAGAAGGGTACAAAAGGATCAAACAATCAAAGTCATAGTTTTTGTAGCATAAAAACATAGGTGTTTCCCCTTACCTAATTAATTACCTTTAATTAAAAATCGACAAGAGTTGACATCCTCACTAAAGATTCACTCAAATCACTCAAAGTGTTTAAGATTCAAAATTAAGCACTTAAAAGTCGAACATGAAAAGTTAATACCATAGGCTTGCATGAAAATCAAATCTCCACCACTATAAAATGAAATGATACATAGATCAAAAGGTCTTTAAAAAGGGTTGTAATGGGGCTTGGGTTAAATGTGTGGATAAAGGCTGAATTAGAGGGTTAGAATCGAGATTGAATTGACAATATACTTAACTAGAAAAATGAACTAATCCTGAATAATTACATCAATTGAAAACTTGAAATACTAATAATACGAGCTTTTTCTTCAAGATGTGGAAATTAAACGTATAAGCTCACTTAATTATAAAACTAATAATGAATATACTTCTATTTTTTTAGAACAAATCATTACAATAATAAGAAAGAACTTTAACAGCTGAAATATAGAACATAGTTAGGCAACTGCTCAAATTCAAGTCTCGACAGAAAGGGAGTCAAGGAATGGTGATAACAAATACAAGATCTGTTTTGGGGTAATATTAGTGGGTGAGTCAATAAAATGGTTGTTAAGATCAAATGGATTCACTAAGGGTTAATTGTGAGGGTAGGCTTTTTAGTGGAGTGAATGGGTTAAATCCTAAGTGCCTTTATCATTTCAGTATATCAAATCAATAATGTGGTCTTGACATGTATAATCGAAGCAAGTTCTAGAATAACAAATCAATGTTGACACACTCATAATCAAAAAGTGAGCACGAAAAGAATGTATGCTCTAAAAGGATCAAAATCTCACAAAAATTATGGGTTTTTCATATCAACTTTGTAAATTTCAAACTTCACGGTAATAATTAGATTCAAGTAGACAACCTAACAAAATTTTAATTTTTGAAAATAGACTCATCATGCTTGATTCTCTAGTCTCCTAAAGTTTAAATCATCACTGCACAATTAACTATGACTTAATCCGAAACATATCAAAGAAAATCATGGATCACAGGAAATTTTATTCTAATTAGTAATATGAGAAAATTACTAAAAGACAAGATATCATTCAGGGATTTGAGAATAATGCAAAAAGTTAGGAACTTTTTCAAAATAAAATTCCCCCCCCACACTTAAGATGTACATTGCCCTCAATATACAAAGATATATATGAAATTTTAAGAGATAGGGAGAGGTGAAACTTCTTGAATTTTGGATGGCTTCCTTGAGTTGGGAGTGGTCGTGGTGTGGTGGCCGCTGACAATCTCTGCGCTAAATGAAGAAATTGGGAAGCTCGTGAAAAATTAGCCAGGAAATAATAAAAATAATTCAAAATATACTAATTATATATTTAAATACAAGAAATATGAAGAGAAAGAAAATAGAAAGTAAAATAAAATTAAAAGAAAATATTAATGGACTGAAAAGTCCTTATCGTTAGATGGTTAGCGAAGTGGGTGTGATTTCTAAGGCCATGGTGTGTAATTCCCAAGCAGCCTTTAGAACCTAAATCAAAGAAAACGAAATAAAATAGATTAAACTAAGTATAAGAAAAATAAAGAAAAGGAAAATAAAAGAAAAGGGGAAATAAAAAGAAAAGTTAAATGGACTCAAAGGTATTTGTCCTGTCGAGTTAATGAAGCGGTCGGTATGAACTTATGTAGACCGATCTCGCAGAGGGAGACTGTGCTAGGATCCTTCCATTTCTTCGACATGGATATGGCTAGATTAAAAGTTAGGAGAATGAAGAAAGTTGAGAATGAAGGTATGTAAGAAGAAGGGGAATGGGGAGTAGGTGAGAAAGGGAGAGGGGTGGTTTTAAATAGAAATTTCAGGTCTGGTACATCCCCACGCCTGTGTACCGTGGGCGTGTTGAGTCACACGGCCGTATCGCATGACCGTGCGATGGTTCATTCGTTTCTCTCGCGCCTGTGTGCAGGTTGCCGCGCCCGTGTTTGATAAAACAGTGTCGGCCACGGCTGTGTCGCACGACCGTGGTGTTTAATCGGGGCCGTGGCTTGAAGATATTTTTCGTCCTGTTTCGTACTATCTCTGCCACGTCAGTACGGAAATCCGTAGTATCTACACGGCCACGGCCACGGCTGTGTGTGAGGCCGTGTGTTGTGGAAATCTGCACTTTAGTTAGTTCGTAGTTAGGTGCTAAAAAGGAAAATTAGAAGTAAAAATAAAAATGTAAAAATTAATGGGGTTAGTACTCGGGTTGCCTCCCGAGAAGCGCTCGTTTAAAGTCTTAAGCTAGACTTACCTCTCATTCGCATAATCATGGTGGTTTGAGGAGTTGAAAATCCTTTCTCATGCTATCCGTTTTATTGTCAATGTATAGCTCGAGTCGAGTAGCGTTTACTTTAAAAGTGCCGAATATAGGATTACTTACCTCGACTGTTCCGTATGGGAAAACCTTGATTACCCTAAAAGGGATTTCTTCTTTTGTATTAAGGTCTGAAGGGGAGATTCGAGGGTCTATCTTATCTAACAATACTTGATCTCCGATCTTGAATTCATTTTTCCCACGGAATGGTGGTGGTTCTGCTTCGTGTATTCCTTATTTCTCCTTGAAATGTGTCTTCCACTCGTCTAGATCATCGATCTGAAGCCGTTGTTCCTCGGGAGTTATTTCTTTGTTGTCATGAGGTATAGGATCGAGCTCAGTTGTGTAGTTCCGTGGTGCTTCCTGAAAAGAAGGTTTAACCGAATGGTTATTAATAGAATTTATGTTCTCACCTTGATTACTCGATGTCCTAGCCGAATTGAGAGCCTGAAGAGTGTTTGTTTCGTCACCTACACAAAGTATGAGTTCTCCTGCGCCGACATCAATTTTAGTTTTGGCAGTTGCTAAAAAGGGTCTTCCTAAAATTAGAGGAATATTATTGTCCTCATCCATGTATAAAACGACAAAGTCTACTGGGAATACGAATTTATCAATTTTCACGAGAACATCTTCGATTATACCCCTAGGAATTCTAATAGTTTTATCAGCTAATTGAATGCTCATCCTAGTTTGTTTGGGTTTCCCTAGACCTAGTTGTTTAAACATTTTATAAGGCATAACATTTATGCTTGACCCTAAATCAGCTAAAGTATTATCAACAGATAAACTACCAATTAAGCATGGAATTGTAAAACTCCCTTGATCTTTTAATTTTTGTGGTAGTTTATTTTGTAACATTGCTGAGCACACTGCGTTTAGTTCCACATGCGATTTTTCGTCTAACTTCCGTTTGTTTGTCAAAAGCTCTTTTAAAAATTTCCTTGAATCTGGCATCTGCGAAAGAGCTTCAAGAAACGGTAAATTAATATGTAATTTCTTTAGGAGTTTAAGGAATTTACTCGTCTGTGTTGTCTTTCTTCATCGCATCGGGATATGGTATACGAGGTTGGTACTCCTTAATTATCAGTTTTGGCTTTTCATGACTTACCTCAACCTTTCCTTCCTCTACCACATTCTCTTGCCTAAATTTTGTTTCATCTAACCTTTCACTATCATGAGCGGTTATAGCTTGAAGTTGCTCTTTTGGGTTGGTCTCAGTGTTGCTTGGCAAGCTTCCTTGTGGTCGTTCAGAGATCAGCTTAGCGAGTTGCCCTAATTGGTTCTCGATCCCTTGAATCGATGCTTGTTGATTTTTAAGTGTTGTTTCGGTGTTTTGGAAATGTGTTTCTGATACCGCTATGAATTTTGTCAGCATCTCCTCAAGGTTCGGCTTCTTTTCCTGTGGGTAGGGCTGTTGTTGGAAATTTGAAGGGGGTTGTTGTCTCTGATTTCCTTGACCACCCCATGAGAAATTGGAATGGTTCCTCCAACCTGGATTATAAGTATTACTATAAGGGTTATTTTGAGGTCTAGAATTATTATCCATATAGTGAATTTGCTTGTTTTCAGTGCTCGGGTTGTAAGGTGGATATTCTATGTTGTTCATCCCTCCTCCATTCGTATCGCACTGCATAACTGGATGTACCTACGAGGAACCACATAAACCATCAATCTTTTTATTTAACATCTCTACCTGGTTTGATAGCATGGTTATTGCGTCAAGGTTGAATACACTGGCTGCTTTTGTTGGCTTTGTCCTTGTGACTTGCCACTTATAGTTATTCAGTGACATCTCTTCAATGAATTCGTAGGCAGCCTCAGGTGTTTTGTTATTCAAGGTTCCGCCGGTGGCTGAATCAATCAACTGCCTAGTTGAGGGGTTTACACCGTTATAAAAAGTTTGAACCTGTAGCCACAAGGGTAAACCATGGTGTGGGCACCTTCTCAATAGATCTTTGTATCTCTCCCATGCATAGTAAAGTGTTTCTAAATCCATCTACACAAAAGAAGAGATATCATTCCTTAACTTGGCCGTTTTAGCCGGCGGAAAATATTTTAATAAAAATTTTTCGATCATTTGTTCCCATGTAGTGATTGATCCTTGTGGAAGAGAATTCAACCACTGTTTAGCTTTATTTCTCAAAGAAAAGGGAAATAATCGAAGACGGATGACATCATCAGAAATGCCATTTATTTTGAAAGTATCGTAAAATTCTAGAAAATTCACCAAGTGATTATTTGGATCTTCGTCCTGTAAACATCAAACTGAACAAACTGTTGTATCATCTGAATTGTGTTAGGTTTCAGTTCAAAATTATTTGCAGCAATAGCAGGTCTAACAATACTTGACTCAGTTCCTATTAAATTAGGTTTAGCATAATCATACATAGTTCGAGGAGCATGATTTTCGACCACCTCTGGAGGTAGCAGATTATTATCGGCCATCTCTTCGGTAGTATTAATTTTGTTTTCTTGCTCTTCTTGTATGTACTGCAGGCTTCTCCTTATTTCTCTTCGGTTTCTGAGAGCTGTGCTTTCAATCTCACTATCGTAAAGTAAAGGTCCTGACAGGTTTCTTCTAGTCAAAAACTAGAATACCTACCAGAAGCAAAGAAGAAAATTTAGAAAAATAAAAATAAAATTTAATTGCAAAAATAAAATATGGCTAAAGTAATAAAAATTGAGCGTTCTTAATATTTTAGTTCCCTGGCAACGGCGCCAAAAACTTGATCGTGTATCAGAGTCTTAAAATTTATATAATGAATGATCAAGCCTAGAAACTAACTGTGACAACGATTGAGACAAGCGCACCTATCGAACAGTAGTATAGTTTAGTGGCAAGATCGTAATGTCGAACCCAAAGGAACCAAAATTACTAATACTAACTTTCTTTTTATTATTTAGCCTAAGAATTAAGAGAATTATTATTTATTCTAAAATAACTAACTACTAAGCTAAGTATGCTAAGACAAAGAGAATGAATTGGGGAAAATACTTGTGGGAAAAACCAATTGATTAAGACAATACCCGAGGAAGAATCCACCTACACTTCAATTGTTATCTAACTCTGAACCAGGCGATTTATTCACTTGACCTGATCCGTAGGATTCCCTAATTTATATTAATACCTCTTTCGAGGCTACTAACGTCTAACCCTAGGTTGATTAATTGAAATCTCTTTCTAATTAAAGCCCCTAGAATTGCATTAACTCGATCTATGGACTCCCATATTAGGTTTGACCCTAATCCGGAAGATTTTCGTCATCCTATTTCTAGGGTTGCGATCAACTCCGCTTAATTATGCTAGATCTACTCTTAAATAGGGACTTTTGCTCCACTGCTTAAGCACATCAATACTTGAATCAATATCCTAAAATATCAAAGCAAGAATTAAGAACACATAATTAAGAACAAATCAAGTATTTATCATATAGTTCAGAAAACAATAACAAGATCTGTCTTAGGTTTCATCCCCCTCAGGTATTTGAGGGTTTAATTCATAATGATAAAGGAATACATCTCAGAAGAAAATATAAAACAAAACATAAGAAAAACCCTAAAACCCCCTGAAGGAAATTGAAGGAAAGATCCTTCGTCTTGAGTATAACTCCGGCTTCTTGAGATGAATCAACTGGCTTTCTTCGAGTAAATCCCACAATTCTGGCCTCTCTGGCTTGGCTCTTCGGCCTAACTGGACCCGCCCTTTTAGGTCACACTTAGGGTGTTTATATAGGCTTTCAGAATGTCTTTCTTCGTCCCTAAGTATCCTAATCCAAGTGAAATTAAAACAGGTCGCAGCAGGGACACGCCCGTGACATACGCCCATGTAAGTTGAGGCCAGGTCGTGGTTGGGTCTGCTAATAGAGGCACGACCGTGTGGCTTCGGCCCAGGCCGTGCGTATTTCGTATTTGGGCCTATTTTCTCCGTTTTTGGCCCGTTTCTCGTTCTTTTCATCCTCCGGTGCTCTCCTAAGTATAAAACATGAAATTAAAGGATTAGGAGCACCAAATTCCACAATTTAGGGAATAAATCATCCAAAAGTATGCTAAATGTGGGATTAAAATGTATATATATTACGGTTTATCAGCATACAAAATACATCCAAAGCAAAATGGCTAATAGCCTAAACACATACTTCATCAAACATGTTAGTTGTTTATTTCACATGAATATCAAGAAACATGTATGAGCTCATCGAATATCAAATTTCCATTTATTTCGTGTATACACGGATAATGAGTCATTTCAAATTCATATATTTTCTCATGTCAAGATTTTGCCCATTGAATCATTTAAAATGTCGATGGATACACGGGTAGTACACACAAGGTGTACAAAACTATAATCTGTCAATTCATATACATGAATGCTCATACAAACATGCAAACGGGAAGCTCATTCGAGCCATTTAACAGGAAGCTCATGTGAGCCATGCAACGAGAAGCTTATCTGAGTCATAATCAAGAAGTTCAAGCGAGCCAATATCGGGAAGCTCTAGAGAGCCAGTTAATCGGGAAGCTCATGAAAGAGTCTTTAATGGGGAAGCTCCGAAGAGCCATATATCAGGACGCTCATATGAGCTGCGGTGTGTCCACAACACATGCAGGATCACAACCAATTGGGATGCTCCGAAGAGCTATTAACGGGTAGCTTGCAAGAACCATTTGACGGGAAGCTCATGAAAGCTAATAACGGGACTCTCTTTCGAGCTATGGTGTGTCCACAACACATGTAGGACCACAACCAAAAAGGGAACCCTGTATTCATCGAATTTCATTTATTCAAACGGAACTCAATGCTTGTCGGTCATCGTCGGATATGTGATTACTTTTATATACAGAGCAATAATACAATCAAATACATACAATTCAATTTAACATTTAAACATACAATTTAATTATACGAACTTACCTCGACAAGTGCTCGTGTACGCAAAATCTACTAATCTGACACTTTTTCTTTTCCTCGATCCAACTCCATATTTGGTCTATCTGGACCTATATGAATTAATTTAACATCAATTAATACAATTCATACTCCATTCAATCCAATACACATCTTTGACAAAATTACCATTTTGCCCCTATACTTTTAATTAATTACGATTGTCCCTAGGCTCGGAAAATGAAATTCATGCAATTTAATCCTTATTCCAAGCCTAGAAAATTTATTTATATCAATAGCAGCCCATGACTTCCATAAAATTTAGAATTTTCCATGAATTCAACATCTTTTCAATTTAATCCCTAAATCATGATTTCATCAAAATTCTTTAACAAAATACTTTTAAATACCCAACAACATCTCAAATTCATCATCTAATAACTAAAATAATATAAACACATCAATGGTAACTTCAAAAACTTTCAATAAAATCAAAAACTAAGGTAAATGTTACTTGGACTTAATTGTAACAATCTCAAAAACATAAAAATTTCAAGAAACGAGTAAGGATTTGACTCACATGAAGCAAAAATTGAAGAACCAGCTTAAACCCTCTCTCCCGTGGCTGTTCTTGGCTGAATTTTATGAGGCAATGTCTAGAAAATCTTTAATTCCAATTTTATTTCATTTTAATTTGGCAAAATTTACAATTTTTCCATTAATTGGTTTTATTTAATTAATTTCCTACCGCCTCAGCATTTACTTTAGGCATATTTATGCCTTAAGTCCTCCCTTATTTATTGGTTAAGCTATTTAATCACTTAACTATTATAATTAATAAGTTTTGCACCTTTTCCAATTTAGTCTTTTTTAACAATTAGACATGTAATCGGTAAAATTTCTTAACGAGATTTCATACGACATTCCTATCATACCATAGACCATAGACCATAAAATAATATTAAAATGAATTTTCTTTCTACCTCGAATTTGTTGTTCCGAAACTACGGTTCTGATTTCACTAAAAACGGGCTGGTACATGCACTCTCTTCAAGAGGACTACCCGAGAACTATCATCCACCTATAAATACCCCAAAGTACAACATAAAGAGGGCTCCTCTCCATTTTCCTACTCATCCGTCTACTTTTTCGGGTCTTAGCCCTAGCATGTGTGAATCGGCTTTCTTCGAGACCACCCCCACTCCTTTTTCTCCACCCTCGTTGATATCGTGTATCAACAAAAATGCTTAAGTTAACAAAAAGGTGTGACGTAATGGAGAAAGCAAAGGAATATCTTAGTAGGATAACAACAAGAATGATGAACATGGAGGTGTAACTCTCGTAGTTGGTCTTTGTGGTTGTCTTGGGGCTATCCTTAGAATAGATTGGTTGATCCCTTTATCACGACCCGATAAAACCGGTAGGGTTATGCAAAGGTCAGTTTACTAGCTTTTCAGTCTATGCATGTTAGTACCAATCTAACATAAGGCTATCTTATTTTGAATTGTTTGGCAATTACCTGGTTTGTGACTTTGACCCTTTTTATACGAGCTAGTATAACAAATGCATAATTTAATTAATTTATCATATGAATAAGAGATTCATGCCAACAACTAAATGATCTAGTGTTGAGAGTAATTTCAATGTCCGGATTTAACAACCTTATATATGAAAAAATGATTCTTTTGTTTTGCTTTCATGTAATGCAAGGAACAATGATGACACAATTTTCTAGAGAACAAGTAATCATGCTCAAAAGATAACAATGAAAATTCTAAACTCTCTCATGGACTGATTCATTTCATCATGCAATAAAAAGAAGCTGCACATTGTAAACAGTGTGGATTCGTCTAACGCAGTCGGCTCCTCGTATCACCAACAATTCCCCATTTCTTGAGCAACCACACGGTGAACCGTATCGACTCCGCAAGAAATAGAAGACCCATCAAAATCACCACTATATACACTTCCCTCATTTTCGTTGGACCCATATAGATTACAGCAATTACGTAAGTTGCCGTCATTGAAAGTATGGCCAACCTTAAGCCTGCTCTGAGAGGGAATCCACTTGTAAGCAGAGATATCATGGCAAGCGATGCAAAGAAACCAATGGCATTAAACACAATGAACACCGCAAAGATTTCAGGGTCACTCGCCATTACAGCTTCTCCAGGATTCATGGTTCTCTTTTGAACTGTCGTAACGGTCTGAGATTTTCGTTTATCAGCTTCCCAGAAACCACTTGGAGGGCTCAGAACCGCTTGGTACGTGACCGTTGCTATTAGGACTGCCACAACCATTAGTGCATTTTGAGTGTCGGTGGATGATTCCGCTACCTCTCTCATTAGCTCCTTCCATAGGTTCCATGAACAAGCAGATTGTGCTATTTGCCTGTTTGGGTTTTCTGTTTGAGTTCGGACATAAGCAGGGTCTGTTGTTATTTCTCGGCCTTTCACAGCTCCAGCTTGCTGGAACATCTGATAAATATGAATATCATGATGATAAAAATCACTTCCATTTTGGAGCAAAAGATCCATGACATCCCTCGGTGTGAATCCACTGGTGTTTACTGTATTTACGTTAACTCCACAAGCAAGTGCTTCTCCACCGATTAATAGACCTATAATCTGCAAACGAGTACTGCTTAATCCGATCCAAATTCACCCAACTGAAATATCTAAGAGAAATGAATTAATGAATAAGAAAAGATGAAAGTAATTGTAACTAGACTTGCCTCATGTTGTCTATTGAAGGTTGCCTGATGTAAAACGGTGTTGCCCTCGGTGTCTTTCCAGTTCAAGATTTCCATCATTTGTAACCTCCTTATCTCCTCAATCAATACCCTTGCAGCTTCAATCTGATTGCTTTTCACAGTCAAATGAAGGGCGGTTTCGCCGCAAGCTGTCACTTGTTTAAGAGACTCGGGGCAAGCCCACACCAGTTCCTTAACAACATCCACTCTCCCTTTTAAAGCCGCGCAATGGAGTGGAACTTTGCCGTCTTTCCCCTTCAAAAGGCATATATCATATCCAACCCTAAGAAGCTCTCTTATTATCTCAATGTGCCCATTTGCTGAAGCAACATGTATAGGACTAAAACCATTTTCGTTTAGCTCCCTAGTGAATACCGGCTTTCTGCTCACGATTTCCTTTGTGATTTCCACTTGTCCTGCCAATGCGGATACGTGTAGAGGATTATAGATTGAGTTCAACGCAACTCGGTCGAGCAGAAATGGATCTTCCTCGAGTAATGAGTGAAATGCAGATATATCTCCACAACGAGCTGCTTCGAACAATCTTGATTCCATTTCTACTTGATCTTGTTGTTGTTGCCCTTGGCAGTGCTAAGAAATGCAGTATCAGTTTTCCGTGTTCAAGGGAACAATTCGGTATATTTTAGATGATTGAATTCGTAATCATGAAGCTTCATGGGAATACGTGAATTGTTGCCTATTGGACTGGAAATGGAATTTGGAAACATGGACATATTTTGGCTTGCAATGCAAGCAAGCCAACAAAGAAATAATTTTCTTAAACTGGATCTGTTTCTTTTTCGAGTAGTACTTTACTTTTGATACCTGGAAATCAGAATAAAAGAAACTTAAAATCGGAAAGACTTGAAATCCTTACTGTATATTGAGTAAAAGAAAGATTGAATCTAAAACGTTGATCTTCGTCATGATTCTCCTCTCACTGTAAGGAAAGGCAAAGAACATATGTTGATCACGCAGCTAGCTACCAAGGAAGCATTGAACCAATCCGATGAAGGTGCAACACCGATCGACGGGTTAAACAAATAGAAGCGAAGTCTGTCGGATAATACGTACATAATATCAAACATTTTATGTAAAAGAATATCTATTTAAAAAAAATATTCAGGAATGGTCTATAAGTCTTATTAAACACTTGTGTAATTTTTAGTTGATTTATTTTAGATTTTTAGTTATTTTATTTAAAATTTATATAATATTATAAAAAGATAATATAATTTTTATCTTTAAACTTCGTAATTAGGTTCATTTTAATACTTATACTTTTTTTAGTCATTTTAGTATTTAAACTTGATAATTAAATTCATTTTGGTCTCTGAAGTTAAAAAATATAAAAGTCTGATGACGTAACACTCTAAGATTGTGCCACATCATCACTTGAAATTTTAAAAATTTATATAAAATTTTAAGTGATAACATGGAACAATTTGAGAGTGTCATAAATAATGTTATAATAATCAGACTAGTGGTTAAACTGGTTAGACCACTAATTTCCGATTCAATCGGTTTGATCAGTTCAATTGCTAAACCAATACTAACTAAATAAATAATTAAAAATCTACTCAACTATTGGTTTTTTTCCCCAATTTTTTTTACCTGTTTCAAGCATTTTCCGATTCAATCGTTTCAACTTCTTGTTTGTACCAGTATACTGGTTGGTTCTCTATCCAATTGGTCTGAGCCGCCACTCCAGTTATGTTCCAAGAACATTGTCCAGATCATTAAATCTTGAAAGAATCCAAATTCAGGTACCAAAGTGGACCTAGTCACCAATTAAGTGGGCCAAAATATTTATTATCCTAGTATAAAAAGACAAAAACACCATCATAATAATATTAGTTATCATTTAAAAGAAATAATATATTAGTGATTTCCTAAATAAGGCTTAGTTTGGATGGGCGGTGTGTTTACCTCCGGTGAGATTAAAAACAGTGGTGGCGGTGAGATTAATTACTGTAGTGGTAAGATTGGATACTGTAGCAGTGAGATTAGAAACAATAATGGAGTGTGTGTTTAGATTCAAACGCAGCTGTAGCAGTGAGGTAAGAATATAAAATAACTATTAAGGACATCAGATTAGAATTGATATATAAACTTTTACAAAATTATTAAAAATATGTTAATTTATAAATTCATTTAATAAAATATTAAAATGTATCTTATGATATTTTATTATAAATATTTTAATTAATTATATAACTAATTTTTATAAAAATCCAATTAAAAATAGTATTTAATATCATGAAAAAACAAACAATATTATTATAATGAAACATTGTTTTTATATTTAATAAAACTAAAATTTTAAATATAAAAGAGATTGGGATAAAAGATAAAATGAGATATATTTTACCAAAAGTATAAAAAAAGCACATGACAAAGACAAAAGGGTAAAAGCATACTTGCGTTGAGCCCACTGCCAATTTTCTCACCAATGAAAAATTCCATTTCTACTGGTGTTGTATAGCATTCAACGCACTGATGCTGTGCAATTCAAACAACTTCCACCGGCATGATTGCATTGAAATAACACTTAATCGCACTACATTGAAGAAAAATGGGCATCCAAAGGAGCCCTAAGTTTGTGTATGATTAATTTGTAATACCAACTCAATGAGAGATATTATAATAAGTATAAATTTACCCTAATTTTCTTACCATATCAATAAAAATATGTTAAACTATATTGTAATTTCTTTTAATAAATTTTATTAATAATATGAGATAAATTTTAAACATAATATTTGAGAAATATAAATTTTATCGAACAGTGGCTGCAGCATACAGATGTGAACTGGTCGTTTCGCGTCGTAGCTACTCTTTGTTCATTGTGGTTTCATCGGAACTTACTTTGTTGGAAAGCAAAAGATGTACGATCTTCCTACTTTAATATTTATTTTGCTGATGCATTTTTGCAAAAATGGTCCTCTTCAAAGCATGCTTTTGTTAGTCTCCAGCCTAATCAGCGTTGTGGAGAAGCAGGCTATTTTACCCATCTAATCAAAAAAATTAATATTTATAAAAATGACCTTGATTTAAAAACATTCACCAAAATAATCTAAAATTAATAGTAAATTTGGGTTTGGGGAACTCAATGGCCTGCACTACCTAGTGTTTTAGCCCCATCATTACTTGATGATTGTTCAGGCTTTAAAAAATAATTTTTTTGAGTTTGGGAACCCATTGGCTGGCACTAGGGTATTTTTTTTAAATCGTATCATACTGGTATACAAAAATACCAGTATTTAAAAAACATTTGGTTATGGACGTGTAATGGCCGACACCAGAGACAATAAATTTTTTTTTGCTGGCCAGTAGATGGCTGGCACCAGGTACAATTTTCGGTTCCCAAGACATTTTTTTTTACTTTGGGTCACTGATGGCCGGCACCATTGTATTTAAAAAAAAATTGGGTGCAGGCCACGTAATGGCCGGCACCAAGTACAAGTTCTCAATGTATTTTTTCTAGTTTGGAACACTGATGGCCGACATCAGTGTATTTAAAAAAAAATTGGGGTGCAGGCCATGTAATGGCCGGCACTAAGTACATTTAATAAATTTTTTTGTGCGTATTTTGAATAATCTATATATACAATAATTTATATTATGTTGAGGCAAAATGAGCTGAGAATGATTGAGTGGCACTCGTCAGTGCCAAATGCAGACTGTCACTAAGGTGATTAAAAACTTACCTTATTTGATTTGACAATTTAATGAAGAAATTTTTTTGACCTGGTTATGTGTTGTTATTTTCAGGATACTTTAGTCCATCTATGGCAACCAATCATTGGAGTTTGAGGATTAGATTAGATTCGAGTGAATCAACTAAGTCCTTGGAATGTGAAGATTTGATCGAGATAGTGCTATTGATTTTGGAGAGTGATAAGCCATAAAAATAACATGTTTTTAATCCCGTTCTTGATGCGTTTTTGGATGAATTATTATGTGAATTAGTGAATGTGATGCTCCTAATCCTTTAGATTCGTGTTTCTATACTTAGGTGAGCATAAGGGAGCGAAAGGAGTGAAAAATGAGCAAAAATCGAGGAAAAAGAGCTGATTTCAGTATCGCACATAGACTGGGCACTTTAACAAGGGCCTCTCACACGTCCGTGGGAGACACACGGGCTAGCCACACTCCCGTGTGCCAGCCCATGTCGATTTCGAACCATGTCAGTATTGCATACGGCCTGGGCATTCTTACATGGGGTAATCACACTCTGTGTCCCTGTCGAACCCTATTTCATTTTCACGCGGAAAAAGCCAATTTTTAGGTATTTTTGAGCATTCCAAAGTTTATAAAAATACACTAAAAGAAGATATGAGGGAGGACACAGAGGGGAACGAAGAAATTACTCGAAGGAAGCCGTCAGAATCAATTCAGAAGCAGGATCTCCTTCAAGATTGAAGATCTCCATCCAATTTCCTTAGAAGTTTTATTGGGTTTTTCATGTTTTGTTGTTATTCTTATTTTGAGATGTTTTCCTCTATGAGTATGAACTAAACTCCCTAAATACCTAGGGAAAACGAAACCTATGATGAATCTTATTATTTAATTTTCTGAATTACATGATAAATACTTGTTCTTGCTCTTGATTATGTGTTCTTAATTATTGCTTTAATATTTTCAGGATGTTAATTCAAGTTTGATGTGCTTATTCAGTGGAGTAAAAGTCCCTATTTAAGACTAGATCTAGCATTATTGAGCGGAGTTGATTGCAATCCTAGAAATAGGACGACATAAATCTGCCGGATTAGAGTCAAATCTAATAAGGGAATCCATAGATCGAGTTAATGCGACAATAGGGGTTTTAATTAGAAAGAGATCTCAATTAATCAACCTAGAGTCAGTTGTTCTTAGTCTCGAAAGATATATTAACATAAATTAGGGATTTCTACAGATCAAGACAAGTGAATAAATCATTTAATTCAGAGTCATAATAATAAGTGAAGTCTAGGTGGATTCTTCCTTGGGTATTGTCTTTGTCATTGGTTTATTCGATTACTTTCTTCACTCTCTGTCGCATTCACAGTTAATTAGTTTAGTTTTAGATTAAAAACAATCCATTTAATTATAGGCTATATAATAAAAAGATAGTAACTACTAGTACTTTTAGTCCTCGTGGATACGATATTCCCGACTTACCATAGCTATACTACCATTTGATAGGTGCGCTTGCCTTTGTCATATTTTAGTTAGGTCGTGACGTCATCAAGTTTTTGGCGCCGTTGCCGGGGACTAAGATATTAGGAACGCTTAATTTTTATTACTTTAGCCATTTTTTTATTATTACAATTTATTTTTGTTTTTTGTTAATTTTTTAATTCTTTTTTATTTGTTTTTGGCTGGTGTCTCTAGTTTATAATTAGAAGAAACCTGTCAGGACCTTTATTGTTTGACAACGAGATCGAGAGAAAAGCTCGCAAAAATCATAGAGAAGCTAGGCAAAGTCTACAGTATATAGAGGAAGAGCAAGAGGACGATACCAATCTTACCGAGGAGATGGCTGAAAATCAGAACAATCTGCTACCTCCTGTGGTTGCCGCGAATCTTGTGAATCAGAATCCTGCTCCTCGTACTATATACAACTATGCCAAGCCTAATTTTGCTGGGGCTAAATCGAGTATTGTGAGACCTGCTATTGCTGCAAATAGCTTCGAACTGAAGCTGAACACCATTCAGATGATCCAACAGTTTATTTAGTTCGATGGTTTGCAAGATGAGGATCCAAATACTCATTTGGCTAACTTTCTAGAGTACTGTGAAACTTTCAAGATCAATGGCGTTTCTGATTATGCCTTTCGCCTTTGGTTATTTCTCTTCTCTTTGAGGAATAAAGCTAAACAGTGGTTGAACTCTCTACCACGAGGTTCCATCACTACATGGGAGCAAATTACCGAAAATTTTCTATTGAAGTACTTTCCGCCGGCCAAGACGGCAAAGTTGAGGAATGATATCTCTTCCTTTGTGCAAATGGACTTAGAGACCTTGTACGATGCATGGGAGAGGTAAAATGATCTATTGAGAAGGTGCCCTCACCATGGATTACCTTTATGGCTACAGGTTCAAACCTTCTACAACGGTTTGAACCCCTCAACTAGGCAACGGATCGATGCAGCCGCCGGCGGTACCCTAAATGACAAAACACCTGAGGAGGCTTATGAGTTCATTGAAGAGATGTCACTGAATAATTATCAGTGGCAAGTCATGAGAACAAAGCCGACAAAACCCGCTGGTGTTTTCAACCTCGACGCGGTCACTATGTTATCAAACCAGGTAGAGCTCTTAAATAAAAAGATTGATGGTTTATGTGGTTCTACGCAGGTACATCCGGTGATGCAATGCGACACAAATGGAAGATGGATGAATACCTTAGAATATCTAGCCTACAGTCCTAGCATAGAGAATGAGCAATTGAATTATATGGGTAATAACTCTAAACCTCTAAATAATCCTTGTAGTAACACATATAATGCAGGATGGAGGAACCACCCAAATTTTTCATGGGGTGGTCAAGGGAATCAAAGACCACAACCCCATCCAGGTTTCCAACCACCCTACCAACAAGAGAAGAAGCCGAATCTTGAAGATATGCTAACAAAATTTATTTCAATGTCAGAGACTCGTTTTCAAAATACCGAAACAGTATTAAAAATTAGCAAGCATCGATTCAAAGGCTTGAAAATCAAATTGGACAGCTGGCTAAATTAGTTTCCGAAAGGCAACAAGGTAGTCTACTTAGTAACACCGAACCTAACCCAAAAGAGCATGTGAAGGCAGTTACACTAAGGAATGGGAATGTGTTGGTTGAAGCTGAAAAGAAGATACCACAGGAAGCTGATGAGGCAAAGGGTGAGGGAGTAAATCCGACATAAGTGTAACACCGGTGCTTAGAAAATATAAACCACGAATCCCATATCCAGCAAAGTTGAAGAAAGACCGCATGGATGCACAATTTGGTAAATTTCTTGAACTTTTTAAACAATTGCATATTAACTTACCTTTTATTGAAGCTATTTCACAGATGCCTACATATGCAAAATTTTTAAAAGAGCTTTTAACAAACAAAAGGAAGTTTGAAGAGCTATCAACCGTGGAACTCAATGAGGAATGTTCAGCTATTCTTCAAAATAAACTACCAACCAAATTGAAAGATCCAGGAAGTTTTACTATTCCCTGTTTAATCGGTAGTTTAAATATTGAAAAAGCATTAGCTGATTTAGGTGCTAGTATTAATGTAGCACCCCTATCCCGTGTTCGTCGCCGGATTGGGGTTAAGAGCGTTACCAGACAGATCAGAAACATTTACAGAAGTTCAAACATTCAACCCTCAATTACACTTACAATGTCCCTTAAATAGGTCAACGAGACCTAAAAACATGCTTATAAACCGAGTCGAGACTAAATCGAAACACATACAAAAATTCTCAAAAATTTAAAACCTTTTAAAGTTTCAGGGGTTACACGCCCCTGTGGGCAGACCGTGTGCCTCCCACGGCTGCTAGACACACCCATGTGTCCTCATCGTGGTTGAAACTGACTTTTCCTCCACGGCCACCAAGCACGCCTTTGTACTCTGGCTGTGGTCGATCCTGTCAAAATTCACACAGCTACTAGGCACGTCCGTGTGCCAAGGCCGTGTACTCCTATGCTAGCTACTGACTTAGCCCCACGGTCACTAGGCACGCCCGTGTGCCACAATCGTGTGACATTATAGGTCATTTTCAAGGCCAAAATGCCACCCACTTGGGTCTTACCTACAAGAAAATATTTACCAACACATTTCATGCATACTAGACAACCAAAATAACCATTCAATCTAAACATTCAATATCCATTTCAACCATGCCAACTTCCAAGACCAAAACATATGTATATCAAGTATAATTCATCCAAATGCTTACCCAAAAACTTGACCAATTCATGTGCCTCAACCATACCAAGGTATACTTCATATATCATATTCATTTAAACATAATACCAACATATAACTAGCCAAATCACATGACTAAATTTACTTCATTTACAAATACAAAAGACTAGCCTATACATGCCATATCTAGCAAAATATATATATCCAAAGTGTACCATAAACAAGTTGAATAGTGTCATGACGATCCTTGACGGTCCCGAGCCTTCAGTAGCTTTGACGACCTATAAGACAGAGAAAACACACACACGGAGTAAGCTTTCCAAAAGCTTAGTAAGTCATAATACAAACAAACTAAGCATAGAAGGCATATATATACTTATAGATACATTGGCACATCTAAATCACTTAGCAAATTATCACATATATACAAAGCTTTTCCATGCTTACTATCACATCTCTTATTGTTATCCAAATATACATAATCATCATAGGAACTTACCTTATATACACACTTAGTGTATGAATCAACGTGCCTGAAACGGATTCACTATTTATATGGCCATTTTGTATCACCGACTTGCCCGTTGAACCGTAAGGAAACTAGTAGGATACTCAGAAGCTCGGAATAGTCGTACAATGCCAACGTCCCAGATGAGGTCTTATATGCACTCAGATATCGATGCCACTGTCCCAGACAGGGTCTTACACGAATCAATACGATGCCGATGTCCCAGACATGGTCTTACACGTAAAGATAATATCAATGCCAACGTCCCAGACGTGGTCTTACACGTAAAGATAATATCAATGCCAACGTCCCAGACGAGGTCTTACATGATAAAACAGAACAGATACCTATGTCATGACATGGCTAATCCTATCTATTCCTAGGTTCGTACGGGACTTCGCGAACATTGTCACTATATCGATCTTATCTCAGAATTAATGTACAGATCATCTCATAAGCATTCATAGTTAACAATAATCATATGAGCATACACAGTTCAATACAAATATGTTTATTTGCATAATGACTTACATCGGACTCGATTTATCGGAATGGAAACGGCTACTCGGTTACTTTCGCCTTCCCTCGATCTAAATCCATTTTCCTCAGTTCTTGATCTAAACATATTCAGAATTAACCCTTTCATTCATTAACTCATTTAATTCAATCCAAATACTCATATTTAGGGCTATTTGCAACTTAGCCCTCACATATGCACATTTTATCAATTCAATACATTTTTCTCAAAACATCAAATCTACAAAATCACCACATACCCATGCCTAGCCGAATCTCCCTAGGGACTATATAAGTCCATACTTTTCATCAAATTCACAAATTAGTCCTCAAAAATAATATTTTTTCAATTTAGCCCTAATTAGCTAAATTCATCAAAAGTTCAAAAACAAAGTATGTTCATCTAGCTCAAATCTTTCATTTATTAACTAAACTCATTACAAAGCTCAACATATCATCAATGGCATATCTCATGAACATCATCAATACACAAAATTAATACATGGGCTTAATAGTAGACAAAGCAACGATTGCAAAAACGTAGAAATTATCAAAAACCAAGCAAAAACGAACCTTGAATTAAGCTTGATAGTAGCCGAATATTTGAAGAGTTCAACACTTTCGTTTTCTTTCTCAAATCGGTGGAAGAACATAACATTATAGCTTATTTTAAGCTTTTGTTTTATTAAGATTATGATATTAACTCATTTACCATAATAACCTTTCATAATAATAAGAAACATATACATATAACAAGGACATAATTGACCTTTGTCCACCCACTGTCCACTTATTGGCAAATTTGCCTACTAAGGCCATAAACATTCAAAAACCACATCACTTAAGTACTTTAACAAATAGCAAGCAACTTTCAAATTTAATGCATTTCAATCCTTTTGTCCAATTAAACACACAAACGAACAAATTATCTTACAGAAATTTACCACATGTTTAATCACATATCAGCGGCACAGAAAATAATATTAAAATATTATTGAAACTCGGATTTGTGGTCCCGAAACCACTGTTCCGACTAGGGTATAAACCAGACTGTTACAATTCTCCTCCCTTTAGGGATTTTCGTCCCCGAAAATCTTACCGTTAAACAGATTCGGATATTGTTGTCATATTGAATCTTCGGGCTCTCACGTAGCCTCCTCTATTCCATGTTGATTCCACAATACTTTCACTAACGGAATTTTCTTATTTCTCAATTCTTTCACTTCACGAGCTAAAATACGGATCGATTCCTCTTCATATGTCATATCTGATTGGATTTCAATTTCAGATGGGGCAATCACATGTGACGTATCGGATCGATATCTATGGAGCATCGAAACATGAAATACATTGTGTATCTTTTCTAGCTCAGAGGGCAACCTTAATCTATATGCAATAGGCCCAACTCGTTCAATGATCTTATACGGTCCGATGAACCTCAAACTTTATTTGCCTTTACGTTCGAATCGGAGTACTTTCTTCCACGGAGACACTTTCAAAAATACTTTGTCGCCGATCTCAAATTCTATATCTTTTCGTTTCAAGTCTGCATAAGACTTTTGACGATCAGATGCTGCTTTCAAACAATCTCGGATCAGTTTCACTTTCTGTTCTGAATCTTTTATCAAATCAACCCCATGTAGCTAATTTTCACTGAGCTCAGTCCAATATAGAGGTGTACGACTTTTACGTCCGTACAAAGCTTCATAAGGTGCCATTTTGATACTTGACTGGAAACTGTTATTGTATGCAAATTCAATCAATGGCAGATACTGTTCCCACGTACCGTTAAACTCAAGTATACAACATCTTAACATGTCTTCGAGAATCTGAATGATCCGCTCAGATTGACCATCTGTTTGCGGATGAAAAGCTGTACTGAAATGTAGTTTCGTGCCTAATGCTTCTTGTAATTTCTTCCAAAACCTTGATGTAAACCTCTGATCCCTATCTGACACAATAGATAGTGGCACCCCGTGCAATCTAACAATCTCAGAAATATAAAGCTCGGCTAATCTATCAAGTGAATAGTCAGATCTTACCAGAATAAAATGGGCAGATTTCGTCAATCGGTCAACTATGATCCAAATCGCATATTTCTTTCTTGGAGTCTGAGGCAAACCAGAAACAAAATCCATTGTCACTCTAACCCATTTCCATTCAGGAATCAGAATTGGCTGTAGCAAACCAGACGGAACTTGATGTTCAGCTTTCACTTGTTGACAGATTAAACATTTCGAAACAAAGTCAGAAATGTCTTGTTTCATACCAGACCACCAATAGTGTCGTTTCAAATCATGATACATTTTCGTACTCCCTGGATGAACAGATAGACGACTGTTATGAGCTTCACCCAAAATCAGCTGAATCAATTTCGAATTTCTTGGAACACAGATACGATCTTGAAATCTCAAGCAATCATCAATAACTCGAAATTCAGATTCAGAATTTGAATCGTACTGAGCTCGTTTCGCCAATAACTCATTATCAAATTTCTGAGCATCACATATCTGTTGTATAAACAATGGTTTCGCTTTTAATTCAGCTGTCACAAAACTATTATTAGACAAATCTAACTGGGCATTCAAAGCAGGTAATGCAAACAATGATTTTCTACTTAACGCATCAGCAACCACATTTGCTTTACCCGGATGATAATCTATCACAAGCTCATAATCTTTTAACAACTCTAGCCATCTTCTTTGTCGCAGTTTCAAATCTTTCTAAGTCATCAGATATTTCAGACTGACCAAATTATTTACCCGATTCTGGCTGAACTAATACTGGAGCTTCTGTTAACAGAGTTTTCAACTGATCAAAACTTTTCTGACATTAATCAGACCATTCAAATCTAACATCTTTCTGAAGTAGTCTAGTCAACAGAGTAGCTATCACTGAAAATCCTTTTACAAATCGAAGATAATAACCAGCAAGTCCCAGAAAACTACAGACTTCAGACACGTTCTTCGGATCAACTCGAATCCTAGAAGCTGACACAATATGTCCTAGAAAACTAACCTCGTGTAACCAGAATTCACATTTGCTGAATTTCGCATACAATCGCTTTTATCTTAAAGTTTACAACACGATTCTCAAATGTTCAGCATGCTCATCTTTATCACGTGAATAAATCAATATGTCATCGATGAACACCACAACAAATCGATCTAAGTACGGCCTGAAAATTCTGTTCATCAGATCCATAAAAACAGCAGGAGCATTTGTTAATCCAAATAGCATAACTAAAAACTCATAATGCCCGTACCTCATTCTGAAAGCAGTTTTTGGTATGTTTGAATCTTTTGCTCTCAACTGATAGTATCTTGATCTCAGGTTAATCTTGGAAAATACAGTAGCTTCTTTTAACTGATCAAATAAGTCATCGATTCTGGGAAACGGATATTTATTCTTTATTGTCACCTTATTCAACTGACGATAATCGATGCACATTCTCATCGTGCTATCTTTCTTTTTCACAAACAGAACAGGAGCACCTCAATGCGAAAAACTCGGTCTAGCAAACCCTCTATCAGTCAACTCTTGCAACTGTGACTTTAACTCTTTCAATTCTGTTGGTGCCATTCTATACGGAGCTATCGAAATAGGTGTAGTACTAGGCAACAACTAAATACAAAATTTAACTTCACGAATCGGAGGCAAACTCGGTAACTCTTCAGGGAACATATCAGAATACTCACAAACAATAGGCACTGATTCAACTTTCTTTTCAGACACTTTCGAATCAATCATATAAGCAAAATATGCCTCATATCCCTTTTTCACATATCTTTGATTTTTTAATACAGATATCACAGCAGGCAATCCATTCAAATCATTAGACTCAATCCGTACAATTTCATCATTCAGACATCTCAAATCAATAGTCTTTCTTTTACAATTTACAACAGCATCATGCAATGTCAACCAGTCCATACCCAGAATGATATCAAACTCATCAAATGGCAAAAGCATTAGATCAGCAGGGAAATAAATATCTCGAAATATTAACGGACAGTTCTTGCATACTTTGTCAACAAGGACACTTTTACCTAAGGGGTTCGATACTTTTATAGCAAACTCAGTAGACTCTACAGGTAAAGTCTTACTGAATACTAAATTCATGCATATATACGAATGCGAAGAACCAGGGTCTATCAATGCAATCACAGAAGTATTATAAAGAGTAAAAGTACTCGTTATAACATCTGGAGATGAAGCTTCCTTACGAGCTCGGATAGCATATGCTCTGGCAGGCGCTCTAGCTTTAGATCTTGCAACCATGTCTCTCGTAGTTCTCTGACTACCACTGACATTTCTTACATTCTTCGAAGATATACCTCTCACAGGTGCATTATCAGATATCAGATTCTGAACAATCTCTGGCTCGACAGACTCAGGGCAATCACGAATAAAATGATCAAGTGATCCACATCTGAAACAAGCTCTGTCATTCAGTCTATAACTTCCTAGATGCCTTTTTCTACAATGTTTACATTCAGGTCTCTCAATCTGGACATTACCAACACTGACCACTGAAGTTGCTGGGGTTTTGGAACTCATTTGCGATCTAGCTCGATTTCTATTCGATTGTCCCACATTATCTCTTGAACGACTTTGATCATCTCTGAATCTCTTTGAAGCAGACTGAAATGATTTGCTCGGAAATCTCTTTCTCATATCTAGAGCTTCAGACTCAGCTTTTTTTTATCTTTCCTGAGTGTTTCAGCTTTACATGCTCGATCAACGAGTACAGCGAACTCTTTTATTTCTAAGATCCTGACTAACAAACGAATATCTTCATTAAGACCATCTTTAAATCTTTTGCAAATTATTGCTTTAGATGATATACATTCTCGGGCATACTGGCTTAGTCTCACGAACTCTCGTTCATACTCAGTAACAGTCATTCGGCCCTGTTTTAATTCCAGAATTCCTTTCGTTTTTGATCGATGAATCTCTCACTGATGTATTTCTTCCGGAACTCGATCTGAAAGAAGTTCCATGTAACTTGCTTTTTCAGAACAAAAGAAATCAGAGTTTTCCACCATTGATAAGCTGCATCTCGGAGTAATGATACAACACACTTTATGCATTCTTCCGGAGTCAGATACATTTCATCGAATACTCGAATAGTATTTTCTAACCAGAACTCGGCCTTTTCAGCATCATCATTAGTAGCCTGATAAATGTAAAAGTAACATATTTTAATATCACATTTAGCATATTTTCGGATGATTTATTTCTTGATTCATGTAAAAGGGTGCTTTTAATCCTTTCTTTTCATGTCTTATACTCAGGAAAGCACTCGAGGATGAAAAGAACGTAAAACGGGCCCAAAACGGAATAAATGGGCCATATCACAAAATCCACATGGCCTGGGCCCAAGTCCACACGGCCGTACCTCATTGATCTACTAGAACACGGCCTAATCATGATCTACACGGCCGTGCCCCATTCAATAGGGTCGAACATGGCCTGGCCACGACTTACACAGGCGTGTGTTATGGGCATGTCCCTGCCGCGGCCAAAAGAAGTTTTACTCGGATTTGGATACTTGGAGGCAAAGAAACACATTCTAAAGACTATTCACACACCTTAGTAGGAATTCTACTTGATTTAGGATACTTAGGGACCAAGTAAGGCATCTTAAAGTTTATATAAACACCCAATGGGGCAACTTGAAGGGGAGTTCGGCAGAAGCCGGAACAGGCGGTTAGCTAGGCCAAGGAGCCGAGCCAGAAAAGTCAGATTTGTGGAGAATCACTCGAAGATAGCTAGTTGATCCATCTTAAGAAGTAGGAATTATACTTAAGACGGCAGATCTCTCCTTCAATTCCTTCAGGGAGTTTTAGGGATTTCTTATGTTTTGTTTTATCTTTTCTTTTGAGATGTTCTCTTTTATTATTATGAACTAAACCCTTCAGATACCTAAGGGGGATGAAACCTAAGACAGATCTTGTTATTGTTTTCTGAACTATATGATAAGTAATTGATTTGTTCTTAATTCTTGTGTTGATATTTTCGGGATATTAATTCAAGTATGATGTGCTTAAGTGGAAGAGCAAAAGTCCCTGCTTAAGAGTAGATCTAGCATAATTAAGCGGAGTTGATCGCACGCCTAGAGATAGGGTGACGAGATTTTGCCGGATTAGGGTGAAACCTAATATGGGAGTCCATAGATCGAGTTAATTGGATTCTAGGGATTTTAATTAGAAAGAGATTTCAATTAATCAACCTAGGGTTAGACGTTATTCGCTTCGAGAGAGGGTTTAATATAACTTAGGGAATCTTACGGATCAAGTCAAGTGAATAAATCGTCTGGTTCAGTGTTAGATAACAAGTGAAGTCTAGGTGGATTCTTCCTAAAGGTATCGTCTTAATCAACTGAGTTTTCCCTACAGTATTTTCCCCAATTCATTCTTTTTGTCTTTGCGTCTTTAGTTTAGTTGATAGTTAAATTTAGATTAGGTAAACATTCACTTAATTCTTAGGCTAAATAATAGAAAGAGAGTTAGTATTAGTACTTTTGGTTCCTTTGGGATTCAATATTCCGGTCTTACCAAAACTATACTACTATTGACAGGTGCGCTTGCCTTAAAATCGTTGTCAGAGTTAGTTTCCAGGTTCGATCATTCTCTTTATAAATTTTAAAACTCGACAAAACAATGATCATAGCTCGGAACTCTTCAGCACCATACTTACGAATCTTGTCAACATGAGGCTTATTCCACAAATTCAAATTTGCTGTCAGAGGTATATCGGATGTCTGAGGAGGGTTAACCAGAGGCGGGGGTTGCGAAATAGTCGAGTTATTCCTTACAAATTGAGTGAACCATTCACTTATCATCTGGAAGAAAGGTTGTTTAGCCTCTCCCTCTTGACCGCTCGTAGCCGGTCTTAAATTAGAAGGTGTTGTCCCTTGTGTGGGAGCAAGAGCATTACTTTTTACATCGTCAGCAACGGCTCTTTCGGGATCCATTACTATACAGAAATCACATTTTATACGTCAAGAGTCATCACACTACCACAATTCAAATATATGGCATGTATAGCTAGACTTTGACACGCTACGTTAGTCCAAGAATCGACTAAACCGTAGCTCTGATACCAACCAAATGTAACACCCCCATTCCGTGTCCGTCACCGGATTAAGGTTAAGAGTGTTACCTGACAGATCGAAAACTTAACCAAACAATTCACCAAGTATCTCATCAATTACAAACATAATGTCCCCTTTGTAGGTCATCGAGACCTAAAACATACTTAGAAATAGGGTCAGGACTAAACTGAAACACGTGCTAAAATTCTCGAAAATTTAAAACTTTTCTAAGTTTCAGGTTTACACGCCCGTGTGGGCAGATCGTGTGCCTCCCACAGCTGCTAGACACCCTCGTGTGTCTTCCCCGTAGTCAAACCTAACTTCACTCCACGACCATCAAGCACGCCCGTATACCTTGGCTGTGGTCAATTCTGACTTGGCTCCATGGCCACCAAGCACGCCCTCGTACTTCGGCTATGGTCGAACCTGTCGAAACCACATGGCTACCAGGCACGTCCATGTGCCAAGGCCGTGTACTCTTAGCTAGCTACTAACTTTACCCCACGGTCACAAGACACGCCCGTGTGCCACAACCGTGTGACATTATAGGCAATTTGCAAGGCCAAAATGCCACCCACCTAGGGTCAAAACTACAAGTCAATTATCAACATAATCCATGCACATTTAACTACTAAGAACATACCAAAATAATCATTCAAACTATACATTCAATACCAATTACAACCATGCCAACTTTCAAGACTAAAATATATATAACATAAGCATAATTCGTCCAAATACTTACCCAAAAACTTGACCATTTTCAATATCATCTAACCATACCAAGACATACATCACATATCATAATCATTAATGCATATTCTCAAGTCATATCTAGCCAAATCACATGGCTAAGTTCACTTCATATTCATATACAAATATTTAGCCTATACATGCCATATCTGGATATGTACATTTCCAAAATGTACCAAAACAAAATGAGTAGTGTGATGACGATCCTCGACAGTCCCCGAGCCTTAAATAGCTTTGACGATCTATAAAATAGAGAAAACAGACACACAGAGTAAGCTTTCCAAAAGCTTAGTAAATTATATACAAATAAACTTAATATGTAAAGCATATAAGTATATAGAAACATTGGCACAATTTATATTCATAGCAAATTTCTCACATATATACTTTGGTCCATATTCTTGGCCATATTTGTCACATTCATCAATTCAAGAATCATATATATACATACCTCTTTCATGCTTACTTTTACATGTCATAGTATTGTTCCAATATATATACAAAATCATAGTAAGATCATGTAGATATGGGTGAGCAAAACTCGATTCGACTCGAAAAAATCGAAAAAAATTCGAATTTCGAGTTAAACGAATCGAGTTATTCGAGTCAATTCGAATTTTTTTTTCGAATTTCGAGTTCGAATCGAGTTGAGTTTTCGAATTCGAATAATTCGAATATCAAACTATAATATTTTACATTTTTACCCCAGACTCCCAAACCTTTTTACTTTTCCCTCAAAACTTTTACTCCTTCCCACTTTCCCCCCAAAACTTTTACTTCCTTCCCATCCCAACCCCCCAATCTACCCAAAATCTATTTCCCACCAAAATTTTACTCTCCCATTTACTTTTTCTCAAAATTTTACTCCCAAAAACCCTCAAAACTTTTTATTTTCCCCCAAAATTTTTACTCTCTTCCACTTTTCCCCTAAAACTTTAACTCCCTTCCCATCTCACCTCCCATCTACCCCAAACCCATCCCCCCTCCAATTTTTTTTTAATATTTTCCCTTCAAATTGTTACTCCCCCTATTTATTTTCCCTCAAACTTTTATTCTCCAAAACTTTTTTTTTCCCCCTAAACTTTTACTTCTCACCCTTTACTCTCAAATAAAAAATCAAAATTATCCAAAAAATTACTAAACATAAATAGTAATAATTTTATTTATATCTACTATTTATATTATTAAATTAAATTTCACATTTTATATTATTTATATTATTGAATTGTTTAGTCATATTGAATAATATTAAAATTGAATTATTAATTACGCCATAAAATATTTGTGTTAAAATTTTATATTGATATCAATTTCACATTTTATCTTTAAAATAACTTTTATTAAAAATCACATTTTTATATTTAATATATTTTTTAATTCCAAAATACATAGTGACAAGAATCTGAAGATAATTGAAAGAACTAAACAAGAAAAGAAGCCAACCCGTATATAAAAGATTAATAAATAAATTATTTGGTGATGAAAGTTAATAAAAAATTTTGGTTAAGGTGGACAAATTTTATTACAATGGGGGACAATGGTTACAAGGACCCAAAATTATTTTTTAAAATTTAATTCAAACAAATATATTCGATTCGATTCGATTCGAATTCCATCTCACTCGACTCGATTCGAAAAAATTTCAAATCAAATTAGGATGATAAAATATGATTCATCAACTCGTTTAACTCGAAATTTTTTCGTTCGATTCGATTCGATTCGATCGAATGCTCACCCCTACATGTAGATACTTACCTTATATACACTCTTAGTGTATAAATCTACGTACCTGAAACGAATTAATAATTCACTTAACCATTTGTAACACTGACTTGCCCGATGAACCAATAGGAACATAATAGGATACTCAGAAAGCTCGGAATAGTAGTACAATGCCAATGTCCTAGACGAGGTCTTACATGCACTCAGATATCGATGCCACTGTCCCAGACAGGGTCTTACACAAATCAATTCGATGCCGATGTCCCAAACATGGTATTACACGTAAAGATCATATCGATGCCAACGTCCCAGACGTGGTCTTACATGATAAAACAGAACAGATGTCATGACATAGCTAATCCTATCTATTCCTAGGTTCATACGGGGCTTCTCGGATATTGCTACTATGTCGTTCTTATCTCGGAATTCATGTACATAGCATCTCGTAAGCATTCATTGTTATCAATAATTATACAAACAAATATAATTCAATACAAATACGTTTATTTGCATAATGACTTACCTTGAGTTCAGTTTAACTGAAACGAAAACGGCTACTCAATTACTTTCGCTTTCCCTCGATCTAAATCCGTTTTCCTCGGTTCTTGATCTATACATATTCAGAATTAACTCTTTTATTCACTAACTCATTCAATTCAATCCAAGGACACACATTTAGGGCTATTTCCAAATTAACCCTCACATTTGCACAGTTTATCAATTTAGTTCATTTTCTCAAAACATGAAATTCACAAAATCATCACATACTCATGCTTAGCCGAATGTTCATACATCTCATACAAGCCCATATTTTCCATCAAATTTTCAATTTAGTCCCTTAAGTTTCTATTTTCTCAATTTAGCTCTAATTAACTAAATTCATCAAAAATTCAAGAATAAAGTATGTTCATCTAGCTCAAATCTTTCATTTAACAACTAAGCTCATCACAAAGCTCAACAGCTCATCAATGGCATATCTCATGAACATCATCAATACACAAAATTGAGACATGGGTTTGATAGCACTCGAAGCAACGATTACAAAAACGTAGAAATTATCAAAAAACGAAGCAAAACATACCTTGAATTTGAATCAAAAGCTAGCCGAATATTAGAGACATTCAAACCCTTTCTTTTCTTCTTTGATTTTCGGCCAAAATAGGATGAACAATGGCCATGTTTTATGTTTTGTTGTAATTATAAAACATTTATAATTCATTTTCTAAATTGACCTTTAATAGACATATAAAACAAATATAATTCAAGGCCATTATTGTCCATTAACCAACCACTATCTTTTAAAATGGTTTAATTGTCTCTTAAGGCCTTTTCTTTTAAAAGCCACAACACATTGGTACATTAATAAATAGCATACTAACTTTGCATTTAATACAATTCAATCCTTTCGTCAAATTAAACACACAGACGGACAAATTAACTTACGAAAATTTAACACATGCTTAGTCACATATCAAATGCACAGAAAATAATATATATAAAAAAATATTATACTGACTAGGATTTGTGGTCCCAAAACCACTGTTCCGACTAGGGTATAAACCAGACTGTTACATAATTAAACTTCTAGATGCTGGAATTATTTATCTTATTTCTAACAGTACTTGGGTGAGCCCTATGTAGGCTATTCCAAAGAATGGAAGTATGACTGTTGTAGCCAACAAGAAGAATGAATTAATTCCAACAAGAACAGTCACAGGCTGGAGAGTTTGCATTGACTATAGGAAGTTGAACGATGCCACGAGAAAATATCACTTTCCCTTACCATTCATTGATCAAATGTTGGAAAGATTATCTAGGCATCTGTATTATTGCTTCCTAGACGGACTCTTTGGCTACTTCTAAATTTCGATAGCTCTTGAGGATCAAGAGAAGAAAACATTTACATGTCTATATGGTACGTTTGCTTATTGTAGAATGCCTTTTGGATTATGTAATGCTCATGCTACGTTTCAGCGCTGCATGTTAGCCATTTTTGATGAACTTGTGGAAGATATTATGGAGGTATTTATGGACGACTTCTTGGTATTCGGTAATTCTTTCCACCTTTGCCTTAAAAATTTAAAACAAGTTCTAATGAGATGTGAGGAGACGAACCTTGTGCTTAATTGGGAAAAGTGTCACTTCATGGTTCGAGAAGGGATTGTGTTAGGTCATAAAATTTCTGGTAAACGGATTGAGGTTGATAAAGAAAAAATTGAGACCATAGAAAAATTTCTTCTTTCTAGTTCAGTTAAGGCTCTTAGAAGCTTTTTAGGACATGCTGGGTTTTATAGAAGATTTATTAAAGATTTTTATAAAATAGCTAAGCCTTTAACAAAACTACTAGAAAAAGACGTGCCTTTCAATTTTGATCAGGAATGTTTAGAAGCATTTAATACACTCAAAGATAAATTAATCGATGCTCCAATTATAATTGCACCTAATTAGAATTTTCCCTTTGAACTAATGTGTGATGCGAGTGATTTTGCAGTAGGTGTAGTTCTTGGACAGCGAAGAGACAAGCATTTTCAACCGATTTATTATGCTAGCAAGACATTGACGGACGCACAAGAAAACTACACTACCACAGAAAAAGAATTGCTAGCTGTGGTTTTTGCATTCGATAAATTTAAACCATATCTGATATTATCTAAAGTTGTCATTTACACCAACCATTCAGCTTTTCGTTATCTCCTAACTAAGTCTGATGCAAAGCCTCGACTCATAAGATGGATTCTACTTTTGCAGGAATTTGATTTGAAAATTCAAGATAAGAAAGGGGCTGAAAATCTTGCGGCACACCACCTTTCTAGGCTTGAGAATCCACATCTCAAAGAGCTCGATGAGAGTGAGATAAATGACTCGTTTCCTGAGGAACAACTCTTGGTTATATCTAACTATGAGGTACCTTGGTTTGCGGATATTGCGAATTACTTAGCTGCTAACATCCTACCAAAAGGGTTGACACATCATCAAAAAAAGCGATTCTTTTTTGTATATGGGCAGATCAAGTAATTCGAAGATGTGTTACAAAGTTAGAGGTAAGAAAAATCCTAGAACATTGCCATTCAGGACCAACAGGAGGACATTACAGTGGGATTAAGATAACACATAAAATGCTCGAATCAGGTTTTTATTGGCCCACACTGTTCAAGGACGCTAACAGGTATGTTACTTCTTGTGATAGATGCCAGAGAACAGGTAATATCTCTAAACGCGATGAAATGACTCAAACATATATGCTATCATGTGAAATATTTGATGTATAGGGTATTGATTTTATGGGTCTATTCCCTAGCTCATTTGAGGATAAATACATCTTAGTAGCGGTTGATTATATGTCAAAATGGGTGGAAGCTCAAGCTTTACCTACTAATGATGCTAGAGTGGTAGTGAGATTTCTTAAGAAGCTCTTCTCTCGATTCGGAACACCTAGAGCGATTATTAGTGATAGGGGTACTCATTTTTGTAATGCTTAATTTGATAAAGTCTTAAAAAAAATATAGAGTGTACCACAGAACAGCTACCCCTTATCACCTTCAAACTAGTGGACAAGTTGAAGTGGCAAACCGAGAGCTTAAGCGTATCCTAAAGAAAACCGTAAAGTCAAATAGGAAAGATTGGCCAGTAAAAGTAGACGAGGCTTTATGGGCCTATAGAATCGCTTTTAAAACTCCCGTAGGAACATCTCCATACAGACTTGTTTACGGGAAAAGCTGTCATTTACCATTTGAATTGGAGCACAAAGCATTTTGGGCTATAAAATTCCTAATCTATGATCTTAAACTTGTAGGTGAGAAAAGATTGATGCAGTTGAACGAGCTAGAAGAGTGGCGAGCAAATGCTTATGAGAACTCACGATTATACAAAGAAGTGAAAAAGCGATGCCATGATGCTCGTTTAAAGCAACCTAAGCAATTTGCAGCCGGAGGTCTTGTTTTACTATACAATTCAAAGCTCAAATTGTTCCTTGGAAAGCTGAAATCAAGATGGACAGGTCCGTTCGTAATCCAAACCATTTTTCCCTACAGCACAATAGAGGTAACTCATCCAACATACGGCACCTTCAAGGTAAACGGACATCGACTCAAACTTTACAATGGTGAGAATTTTAGAGATGATAGGGAGGAGCTTCGGCTCCATAAACCCTCATAAATATGCACACAAGGTAAGTCTAGCTTAGACTTTAAACAAGCACTTCTCGGGAGGCAACCCGAGCACTAACACTATTGACTAGTTATTTTACCTCTTCTTCGTGTTTAAAATGCAGACTTTCGTCCCACACGCCCTAGACACCCGGGTGTGCCCCCGACCGTGTGGAGCTTTGACTTAGTTTTAAAATTTAAAAAAAAATCAACAGACAGTTACACGGCCCGGACACACGGGTGTGTCCTTGGCCGTGTGAAGCCAGAGATTTAATTTTTCCAAAATTCAACAGAAACACAAGCTAAAATATTCTACACGGACATGTGACATGACCTTGTAGACCACACAGCCTGGACACATGGGCGTGTTCTAGGTCGTGTGAAAACCGGAGCTTAAATTTCAATTTTAAAACAAGTTAGAGACTTACACAGCCAAGGCACACGACTGTGTGTGCGGTCACACGGGCGTGTGGGATGCCATACGAACATGCGAGAAGTGAAGGTGATTACACACGGCCGTGCGACACGGCCACATGAACCACACGGCCTGGACACACGGGCATGCCCGAGGCCGTGTGAAAACTAGGTTTAAATTTTTAACGCACACGGGCGTGTGAGAGGTCACAAGGGCGGGGGAGAAGCGAAAGACATTACACACGACCGTTTGACATGGCCATGTGAGGAACACAGCCCGGACGCACGGGCGTGTCCGAAGCCGTGCGATGGGCTGACTTCATTTATCATCAAACATGGGCTACACAAGACACCACACAAGCGTGTGGCCCAACATGTGCCTTACACAATCGTGTCTTTCTTTTTAACCCTAAACCCTATTCTTTTCTTTTACCTATCACTTTTTATCTTCTCCCCGAAAGCCCCAAAGCCCTAGCCGCCACTACCCACCCATCTCCACTCCGGCCACACCGCCCCACCCTCGACGAACCCTCTGTCGCTCCCACAACCTAAACCGTTCCCCTTTTTCTCTCCGTCGACCGACCACCCTCCCCTCTCTTCTTCTTTCCCCTTTTTTTTTCCCTTGTGCACCCACGAACCCAACTTCTTTTCTCCCTTTATGACCCAAGCCCCACAACCCAACCCCCACCGTCCACACCACCCCCTCTTCTCCATGCCGTGCCTCTTACTCTAGTCGCGTGCCACCGTCCGTGATATTCCGACCACCACCATTCCCCATCGGTTTTGTCCCCTTTCATCATTTTCTTTATTTTATTATATTTATTTATTTATTTCTGTTATTTATTTTATTTATTTAATTATTTACTTTTAGTTATTATCATTATTAGTATATTAGTATTTTATTGTTTATTATTATTTTACTTATTATTATTAGTTATTTCAATGGTAATTGCTAACCTTATTTGTTGCCTTCTTTATTATTTATGTTACTGAATAGTCATTATTATGATGCATTCTTAGTCTATTTTATCCTCCATGTCTTGTTTGCGATTATTATAATAGTTATTTTCTTCATTTATTTTATTTAATTATATTGCTCATTTATTCCATTAATTTTATTATTTTGCTTAGTATTAGGATTTTTATATGTTTCTATTTTGTTTATTACTCTTGTTTTTAGGATATCCTGATTCTTTAGAAGACATTTGTTAGTAGGACTACTTAGATTTAGTCATCTCAAACTTTCTTTGTGATTCTTTATATATTAATGAAAGTCATTTCTGATTTCTTACAGGTACGTTATGACCAACACACGAGGTAAATACAAGGTCGCCATCCCCGCTTCGTAAAAGAGGAAGGGTCTTAGGTGACCTCCTCGAGCGCATCTACCGAGGATCGCCATCTCATTTGCGATTCCCAGGGTAACCCCAGGATGCTTTATTTCAGCTTCTTCGCGCACGACCACTCGGCGTGGGCCGATGCATAGATTGGGCTGCTTTGGAGTAGGCCCACCTTGCTGACCTTGTTCGGACCCTTCTAACTACAGCTCTATGGGACCGTTTCTTTGATATCATCGAGCCCACATATATGGAGCTCACTTTGGAACTTTGCTCGATGTTCCAGCTACAGTCAGTCATGTCGACGCATGATGAGCCAGGTACCGTTACATTTTGATTTGGCGGCTTAGTGCGCCAGCTGAGTGTCCCAGAGTTCGAAGTTGCCTTGGGGCTTTATACGGAGGGTTTTATGGGTGTCGAAAACTTCTCTCACCTCCACCACCACATTCATTACCCATATTTATCCTGTTGGGCGGCTCTTCTAGCAAGTACGGGCCCCTATGATCCGAGTCGCTCGAAGGCGACATCTCTCCCTCCAGCTCTACGATACCTTCACGCACTATTAGCTCTCACCTTGACAGGTCGGCAAAAGAGCATTGGCGTCATTAATACTCATGACGTTTATTTCTTATGGAGTATGGCGTAAAGGTATGTAGTTGACTTGGCATACTTCATTGCCATCGCCTTTCGCCATCAGACCGAACCCCACAAGAACGGCCCTATCTGCTTAGGTCCTTATGTGACTCATATCGCTCGACACTTCGGTCATTTAGACACATCGGCTCAATCCTGTCACTCACATTAGTTGGCCGGATGTCCTCGCAAGGACTCTCAACCATGATCCACATGAGGATGATAGAGCGACATCATGGTGTGGATCTTCCTCAGTACCGATTGTCTCATTTTGATGCTCAGGATGAGCTTGAGGACATCACTGATGATGTTCCTCCCTCTCACGAGGACCAACCTCACCCCCACCTCCGAGTCACCGACCTCCTCCTTCTGTTGCTACCTTAGCAGACCTCACCGAGTAGTTCCCTAGCTTCTGTTAGTACTGCGATCAGAGGTTTGACAGTATTGACGGACACTACAACAGATTTTCCACCATTTTCATATTTCTCCTTCGGCGCCAATGACTTATGATGCGTTTGACGATGAGGACCTTTGAGCCCATCTCTTTTATTTTATTTTTTTTTTATTTTTAGTTTATTCACTTTTATGTTTCTTATCATCTTTTCAAGACTTGTCTTTTATATTTTGAACTCTATTTTATTTTTTATATTGTTCCTAATCAAGTAATCCTTTAATCTTCTTCCACAGTTGTGTTTATTTTCTTAATAGTTGCTCAGAATCCTGCACTTCATTTAGTTTTATCTACAATTTCGCTCTTCACTATTCTGGGGATTTCATCCAAAATTCAAGGCAGTTTCAGTTCTCTCCCTCTCTTATGACTTTCTGATTATATTGTTATTATCTATTTTTGTCCATTGAGAACAATGTCCATCTTAAGTGTGGGGAGGTTATTTATATAATCATCAAAAAAACCCTGAATTTTGTCTTGTGATTAAGTCATCTTTCTCATATTACTATTGAAATGAATTTTTATCAATTTATGATTTTTTTTTTGTGTTTTTGATTAAATTCATAGGTATTTGTGCATTGATTGTTTGAACTTTAAGACATGAGAGGATCAAGCATGATGAGTTTATTTTTAGAATTAAAATTGCTAGGTTGTTTCCCTAAATTGAGGTTTTACTTTGAAGTTTGAAATTTACAGGATTGACATCCAAACCCCATAAATTTTTATGAGATTTTGAGCCTTTAGAGCATATATTTTTCTTGCTCACTTTTATTTTTGGTTATGAGTGTGTCAATATTGATTTGTTATTCTAGAACTTGCTTTGATTATGCATATCGAGACCACGCATTTGATTTGATATACCGAAATGATAAAGGCACTTAGGTTCTAACCCACTTATTTCATAAAAGGCCTACCTTCATAATTAACCCTTAGTGAACCCCTTTGAGCCTAATAAATCGTTTCTTGATCTACCCTTAATATTAACCCATAACTCATTCTTTTTGATTCATTGAGAATTTTTCCTATTGTATTGACTCCCTTTTTGTTGAGATTTGATTTGGTCAGTTGCCTAACTATGTTCTTTTGTTTCAGTTGTTAAATTATCTCTTTTTATCCATAACTAAAAAAAAAAGTGAAAAAAAATAAAAAAATGTACATTTATTTTAATTATTATTAATTCTATGTTATTTGAGCTTAAACGGTTAATTTCATATTTTGAGAAGAAGCTCGTGTTATTATTGATTAGTTTTCAATTAGTGTAATTATTCATATTAGTTTATTTTTCTAGTTAGGTAAATTGTCAATTCGATCTCGATTCTAACCCCCTATTTAAGCCTTTATCTACACCTTTAACCCAAGCCCCATTACAACCCTTTAAAGACCTTTTGATTTGTGTATCATCTCATTTTATAGTGGTGGAGATTTGATTTTCATGCAAGCCTATGGTAATGACTTTCCATGTTTGACTTTTGAGTGTTTATTTTTGAACCTTAAACACCTTGAGTGATTTGAGTGAATCTTTAGTGAGGATGTCAAATCTTATCGGTTTTGATTAAAGGTAATTACTTAGATAAGGGGTAATACCTATGTTTTCATGCTTTAAAAATGTGTGACTTGGATTGTTTGAATCTTTAGTGCTCTTTTAGTTGAATTATCAATGTGTGATTATTTTTGAATTATGATAAAACATTATTGATGAGAATTATGAATTGAGAATGTTTAATTTTAATTGTGAGTTAAGGATTTTGCTTGAGGACAAGCAAAAGCTTAAGTGTGGGGATATTTGATAAGTCATAAAAGTAACATGTTTTTAATCCTATTCTTGATGCATTTTTGGATGAATTATTATGTGAATTAGTGAATGTGATACTCCTAATCTTTTAAATTCATGTTTCTATACTTATGAGAGCATAGGGGAGCGAAAGGAGTGAAAAACGAGCAAAAAGAGCTGTTTTCAGTATTGCACAAGGACTGGGCACTTTAACAGGTGCCTCTCACACGCCCGTGGGAGACACACAGGTTAGCCACACTCCCGTGTGCCAGCCCGTGTCTCGAACCATGTCAGTATTGTACACGACCTGGGCATTCTTACACGGGCTAATCACACGTCCGTGTCCCTGTCGAACCCTGTTTCAAATTCACACAGAAAAAGCCAATTTTTAGGTATTTTTGAGCATTCCAAAGTCTATAAAAACACACTAGAAGAAGACCTGAGGGAGGACACAGAGGAGAACGAAGAAATGAATCGAAGGAGCCATCGGAATCAATTCAGAAGCAGGATCTCCTTCAAGATTAAAGATGTAATAACCCGGTTTAGACCCTAGTCGGAATAGTGGTTTCGAGACCACAAATTCAAAGTTGGAAAAATATTTTAATATTATTTTTTATGTTTATAATATGTGATTGAGCCTGTGTGAAAGTTTCGTGTGAGAATTTTATTGACTGTGTGTCGAATTGTGAAAAAGGACTTAATCGCATAAAAGGTAAAAGTTGTGTGCTGATTGTTGAAGAGACTATTTGTCATTGCTTTATAAAGGTGAAGGACTTATGTAGTAATTAAACAATTTATAAGTTAGTGGATGGGTAATGGACAGTTGTGCCATTAAATGAACAAGTTTTATTTGTTATTAGATAAGGGTAATTTAGTAAAAGGTAAATTATTATGTTAATATGATAAAACAACATGAAAATAAAGCATAGTACTCATCTTTTGACCGAAAATACAAGGAAGAAGAAAAGAAAAATGGCTAGCTTTTGATTTAATTTAAGGTACATTTTTAATCGGTGGATAAAGTGTGCAAGAATTGTTCATTGATGTTTCGGGATGTTTGTTTTCCGGCTAACTTGTTGCTACCATTTGATGAATTTGATATAATTTTGGGTATGGATTGGCTCACTTTGCATAATGCTATTTTGAATTGTAAACGAAATAGTATTGAATTGAGAAGTCAGAATGGTGAGATGGTTCAAATTGAATCCAGTGAATTGAAAGGGTTACCAGCTGTTGTATCTGCGATGAAAGCTTTGAACTATGTGAGAAAGGGTTGCGAAGCTTATATGGCATATGTGATTGATACAAAAGTGTCAGAAAAGAAAGTTGAATCTGTGTCTGTGGTTTGTGAGTTCCCAAACGTGTTTCCTGAAGAATTACCCGGATTACCTCCAATACGAGAAGTTGAATTTGGTATTGAATTAGTATCGGGGGCTACTCATATCTTAATAGCTCCGTATAGAATGGCACCAACGGAATTGAAAGAGTTGAAGTCTCAGTTGCAAGAGTTAACTGATAGAGGATTTGCACGACTGAGTTTTTCGCCCTGGGGTGCTCCTGTGTTGTTCGTGAAAAAGAAAGACGGCACTATGAGGATGTGTATTGATTACCGACAATTGAATAAAGTGACGATAAAGAATAAATATCCGTTGCCTCGTATTGAAGATTTGTTTGATCAACTGAAAGGAGCTACAGTGTTTTTTAAGATATATTTGAGATCGGGCTGCTACCAGTTACGAGTCAAAGAGTTAGATGTACCAAAAACTGCTTTCAGAAGGAGGTACGGGCATTATGAGTTTTCAGTTATGCCTTTCGGACTAACGAATGCTCTTGCAGTGTTTATGGATTTGATAAACCGGATATTCAGACCGTATTTGGATCGTTTTGTTGTAGTGTTCATTGATGATATTCTGATCTACTCATGTGATGAGATGCAACATGCCGAGCATTTGAGAATTGTACTGTAGACTCTGTGTGATAAGCAATTGTATGCAAAGTTTAGCAAATGTGAATTTTGGTTGCATGAGGTTGGTTTTCTGGGGCATATTGTATCAGCTGCGGGAATATGAGTTGATCCGAGTAAAATCTCAGCTATTTTAGAATGGAAGCCTCCGAGAAATGTGTCTGGAGTTCGTAGTTTTCTAAGACTAGCGGGATATTATAGACGATTTGTGAAAGGCTTCTCAATGATTGCGACTCCGTTGACGATGTTGCTACAGAAAGATGTTAAATTCGATTGATTAGAAAAGTGCCATCAAAGTTTTGAGCAGTTGAAATCGTTGTTGACGGAAGCACCAGTATTAATTCAACCTGAATCAGACAAAGAAGTCATAGTTTACAGTGATGCATCGTTGAATTGTAACGGCCTAATTTTCAGTGGTGTTGGAAACGGTGATATGAGTTCACTAAATCCGACAGGTAAAATTGAGTAAGATAGTAATTTAATATTTATGAGTCAAATGAGAATTTAGAAGAATTTGTGGATTGGTGAATTTGGTGAATTAAAAGAATTTACTAAGTCAAATGGGTCAAAAACGAGGTATCGAGACCTCGAATTTGAAAATCGAGCCATAAATATTTTTAGAAATATTTACGGAGTGTTATTAAGTTAATAATAAAGTTTGGTTGAGAAATTTAAATGTTTGGGTAGTCAATTAAATAAAAAGGACTAAATTGTAACAAATACAAAATTGCTACAAGAATTAAATAGCTCAAGTGTTAAAAGAAAAAGGATTTAAAGAGCAATTAAACCTAAAAGTGAGAAGGTTGGACGGCTAAGGCAAGGGAATCAGCAGGAGATAAGGGAAATGGGGGCAAAATTGGAATTTTTGTGATTTTAATATGTATAATAAAGATAAAATTGAAAAACCTAGAGATATCTTCATATTTTCTCAGCCAAAACGCCATAAAAAGTCTGGAGAAAGCTGGTTTTCATATTTTTACACCATGTGAGTTTGATTCTTGCTTTTTCTTGATAATTTTTATGTTTTTATGACTTTTACAACTAGATCCACTTATAGAATTCATTAGTTTTTGATTTGGTGGGTAAAATTAAAAGTTACCCTTGCTGAGAAATTGAAGTTTATGGTGAATTATTATGAAAATTAAATTATAATTTCTTATTAAGGTGGTTTTATTAAGTGATTTTGATAGGAAATGATATTTAGGACCTAATTGTGAAAAAAGTTGTGAATTAGAGGTTGCTGTTGAAATTCAGAATATAAAAGGTTGTGAAATAGTTTGTAATGATAGAATAAAGTGTTAATTGAGAAAAATTAGTTCAATTGATGGCTGAATTGAGCAGGGACTAAATTGTAAAAACTGTAAATTTTGGGGTAAAAGTGCAAATTCGAAATTTAAAGAGCATAATTTGTGAAGTGAAATGGAAATGAATATATGCTAATGAGTGAAAATATTTTACATTATAGATCAAGAAACCAAAGAAGAAAGAGGAAAAGAAAAAGTTGCAGAGTAGTCCCTAAATTTCAAAATCTTCTACAAATCAGCCGGGTAAGTTCATATGGTTGAATTTATATGTTTATTTGTGAAAGATTGAATGATATAATGTGCTGTAAATGTGAATTTGCTGTGGAATTGTGGAAAATATGATAAAATGAAAGAATAAATGGCGGTAATTCAAATTAGGAAAAACGCAGAATTGAGTACGTTCGTGTCGTGACATGTGATGAATTGACGGATAAGACCATGGTTAATCCATGGCAAATGTGAAATGTAGGTATGGTATCATCCATACTGAGTTGTGAAATGTAGGTATGGTATCATCCATACTGAGATATGAAATGTAGGTATGGTATCAACCATACTGAGTTATGAAATGTAGGTATGGTATCATCCATACTGAGATATGAAATGTAGGTATGGTATCAACCATACTGAGTTGTGAAATGTAGGTATGGTATTAACCATACTGAGTTGTGAAACGTGGCACTGAGCAACGACGTACTCAAATTCGTAAGACGTTTCCTAATTTGATAAAAAGTAATATAATATGAGTGAATCAAATGTCTCAACTATGAGAAGTATTTTAACAATGGTTGTGAATGGCAGGGAACTTTAGAAAATGTTTTGTTATTGTTTGGAAATATTATGTGTGGTAAGCATTACTTTGAACCTATGAACTTACTAAGCTTCATCAAGCTTACTTGTGTTTGTTTGATATTTTTATGTAGATTGAGTTAAAGAGAAGAGATAGATCGGATCATCACAGCAAAGCTCACTATCCAGATCAATTCCGGTAGCTTTTGTTTTATGTTTGAAGATTTATATGGCATGTATAGAGTTTAAATGAGATGGAGTAAAGATGTTATAAACTAGTTAGCAATATTTTGCAATGAAACAGTTTTTGAATTCCAGCAGTGACGTGATTTTGAAAAATCACCAAAAATAGAAGAAATGGAATTAGAAAGTGAAGGAGATATGAATTGAAATCTCTTTGAGTCTATTTTCATATGAAAGAAATAGAGTAAGCAAAAGAAATGGAAACAATGAGATATTTAAATTTTAGTGAAACTGGTTCTGAATGAATTCGTGATCCCCTGTTCTACCTTTGAAAAATCATTAGAAATTGCACAAAAATAATTGTGGTTTAAAATTTATATTTATGAAATCGTGAATGAGTCTAGTTTCAAATGAGCTAAACAATGAGGTCATCTAAGTTCTTTACAAAGAGTAATTTGATTCGTAGTGAAGAGAGGTCAGAACAGTCAAACAGTAAAACATGGGAAATTTTAAGAAAAATCTGGTATTGATTGGCCATACCAAAAATTCTGGAAAAATTATAGTAAAAAGATATATAAGTCTAGTTTTAGGGAAAATTAACGGATCTTAATTTGGAGTCCTGTAGCTCCAGATATAAATATTTTAGTGACTATGACGCAGATGGGCAGTTTTAAATTTTATGCCGAATTAGTAGTAAAGTTTAGTAATGCCTCGTGCTCGACTCCGGCAACGGTCTCGGGTAAGGGGTGTTACATTTATTGGTATCAGAGCTTTGGTTTAGACGATTCTCAGAACGAATGTGATGTATAAAATGTCTAGAAATGCATGCCATATAAATCTGTGATAGTGAGATGTGAATGATCCGATCTAACTATTAATTTTTGTTATAGATTGTAAAGATGTCTGATAGACCCGAGGGTGCTGATCATGAAGAGGAAGTTAATAATAGAGTACAGACTTCTGAGCAGGGAACAAGTAATAATGTTCCGATTTCTTTGATGAGAGAGGAAGAACTTAAAAATTTGATTTACGGGGTAATGAATCAGTGGTTTAGTGAAACAATACAAGGAAGAAGTCAGGCACAACAACCTCCTCCTCCCCCTACTGTACCACCAGTTACAACCCCAGTTGCTCCTCCTTTAATAGATGAATCTAACAAAAGAACACCGATTGAGAAACTCAGAAAGTTTGGAGCTGAAGAATTTAGAGGAAGATCGGACGATGATCCAGTTAAAGCAGAGTATTGGTTAAAAAGCTTGGAAAGAGTTTTTAAACAGATGATGTGTTCTCGGAGGATTATTTGAGGTGTGCGGTTTCATTACTGAAAGAAGAAGCATATAATTGGTGGGAAACCATTGAGGCAGTGGTACCTGCAGATAAACTTACTTGGGAATTCTTCCAAAATGAGTTTAAAAAGAAGTATGTGGGAAGGAGATATTTGGATAAGAAGAAGAGGGAATTTCTAGATCTTCGACAAGGGAATAAAACAGTGGCCGAATATGAAAGAGAATTTGTGTATCTCAGTAAATATGCTCGGGATGTTGTACCGACAGAGGAAGAAATGTGCATTAGATTTGAAGAAGGGCTTAATGATGAAATCAGAATGATGATAGGAGGCACTGAGATTCGAGAATTTGTGGTTTTGTCTGATCGAGCTCAAAAGATGGAAGAAGTGTATAATAGAAAGATGCAAAGAGAAAGAAAAGGCAAAGAAGTATATAAAAGAAGTTTCTCTAGACCAACTTCGACTTTTCCGGCTAAAAAGTTCAGAGATGATTCTAGTCGATCTGTTACAATTCCGGAACGATCGAATAAAAGTAAAACAACTCAAAGAGATGTCGGAGTGACTAATAAACCAGCAGCTAGTACTGGTAGTGTACAAATATTCCGAGACCTAGATGCAAAAATTGTGGTAGATTTCATATTGGTGAATGTTGGGGAAGAACCGGAGCTTGTTATAGATGTGGTGGAACTGATCATTTTATTCGGGACTGTCCTCAATCATTAAAAGAAAATAAAGAGCTAAGCGAGAAACAAACAAATACTCCTCAGAAAAGTAGACGTTCGGGTCAAAGTAGTGCTGCTGAGACTGTTCGTTCGGGAATGAGAGATACTGTAACCCGATCAGAAACAAGGGCACCTGCATGTACATATGCTACTCGGGCAAGAGAGAAGCTTCTGCTCCAGATGTGATAGCTGGTATTTTCCATCTTTTTAATGATTCTGTGTATACTTTAATTGATCCTGGATCTACGCATTCATATATTTGCACTGCATTAGTGTCAGAAAAGAAAATGACTGTTGAGTCCACTGATTTTGATATGCAAGTCACTAATCCGTTAGGGCAAAGTGTGTTAGTTAATTTAATACGTCGGAAGTGTCCACTGAAAATACAAGGCTGTGAATTCTCTGCTGATTTAATGTTGTTACCTTTCCGAGAATTTGATGTTATTCTTGGCATGGATTGGTTGATTAAACACGATGCCATAGTGAATTGTAGAGAAAAACGGGTTGATTTAAAATGTCAGACAGGGGAAATAGTTTCAGCTGAGTTTGGAGATAAAAAGGATGATGTCAGAATTATTTCAGCCATTACAGCTCAGAAATTGATTCGGAAGGGTAATGAAGCATTTTTAGCCTATATTCTTGATACTCGGGGTTCTGAATTGAAGACGGAACAATTGCCAGTTGTTAATGAGTTTACTGATGTGTTTCCTGAGGAATTACCTGGTTTACCCCCAGATCGTGAGGTTGAATTTGTAATTGATGTAATTCCGGGTACAGCTCCGATATCAATAGCACCGTATAGAATGGCACCAGCTGAGTTAAAAGAGTTGAAGACGCAATTGCAAGAGTTATTGGATAAGGGGTTCATCAGACCGAGTACGTCACCTTGGGGCGCACCTGTTTTATTTGTGAAAAAGAAAGATGGCTCGTTGCGATTATGTATTGATTACAGACAGCTGAACAAGGTAACAATTAAAAATAAATATCCATTACCACGTATCGATGATCTATTTGATCAATTGAAAGGTGCTGCAGTGTTTTCAAAGATAGACCTTAGATCTGGGTATTATCAACTGAAGGTTAAAGAGTGTGATGTGCCAAAGACTGCTTTTCGAACTCGGTATGGTCACTACGAATTTCTGGTAATGCCTTTTGGTTTAACAAATGCCCCTGCTGCATTTATGGATTTAATGAACCGGATTTTTCAGCCTTATTTGGATAGATTTGCGCTGGTATTTATTGATGACATATTGGTCTATTCAAAACAGAATCGAGCATGCACAACACTTGAGAATTGTATTACAGACTTTGAGAGAAAAACAGTTATATGCAAAATTTAGTAAATGTGAGTTTTGGCTTCATGAAGTTGGATTTCTAGGTCACATTGTATCAGCTGAAAGAATTCGTGTGGATCCAAGTAAAGTTTCAGCAGTGGTGAATTGGAAAACACCGAAGAATGTAACTGAAGTGCGAAGTTTTCTCGGACTAGCAGGGTATTATCGCCGTTTTGTAAAGAATTTTTCCATGATTGCTTCACCAATGACTCGTTTGTTACAAAAGAATGTTGAGTTTGTATGGTCTGATAAATGTCAACAGAGCTTTGACCAATTGAAGAAAATGTTAACAGAAGCTCCAGTTTTGACTCAACCAGAATCAGGTATACCGTATGTTGTGTACAGTGATGCATCTTTGAATGGGTTGGGTTGTGTGTTAATGCAGTTAGGCAAGGTAGTGGCTTATGCTTCACGGCAATTAAAACCACATCAAAAGAATTACCCTACACATGATCTTGAATTAGCTGCAATTGTTTTTGCTTTAAAAATTTGGAGACACTATTTATATGGTGAGAAGTGTTATATCTATACGGATCATAAAAGTCTAAAA